>PVKN010021288.1:0-15601 GCA_004027915.1 Capromys pilorides
TTAATGTTATGGCTGGCTCAGCCTGCCCTAGGGATGGGGCTGGCACAGTCAGTATATGGTGCTAGGGATCGAACTGTGGTCCCTGCAGTTGCCTAAGCTTGCCTAAGCATGTGCTTTAGACCGCTGAGCTATCTCACCAGCCCCCATAAGCCCATTTAAATGAACTCAAACATTATGTGGTATAGCTTACACTAAAATAACCCAAAATGGGGGAGTGGCTTAAATATTTCTGGAAAACAGCGAGAATCAAAGATAACTGTAACAAGTGTTTGGAAGCTATCAGAGCTGGCCTTTCTCCTTCCCCCACTGTCCTCAGCATGCCTCATCAGCCTAATCAGCCCTTGGGCTGACATTCGGACATTCAGACATGCACCCATTTCTGGATGAATGTTGTGTTCTTCACATATTGGCAGATGATATTAGAAGTAACTGCTGTTAGATATGTTTCATGTTCTTAAAGCCCTCTCTTTTTTTGGGGAGGGTGGTTTTTTCTATGTAGTTCAGGCTGGCCTTGAACTCTGTCGATCCTTCTGCCTCAGCTTCCCAAGTGCTGGGATTATAGGTGAGTATCACCGTGCTTGGCTTTGAATCTCTTCAGCGTAGATTTGGTAATGTGTACAGACACAAGCAGAGAGGAGCATGCATATAACAGACAAATATACAGTACGTACACCCTCAAACTGTGGAGACCACCGCAAAAGGCCAGGCCTTCAGCTCTGCAGGAAAGACAGTGCTAAGAAAAGTCTTCTGGCTTTACAATGATAAATGAAAAACATTAAAATTCTTCAAACAAACTAGGTATGCAAGGATTTATGTTCTTTTAAAATAGTAAGAACAAAATAGCTGACTGCAATATAAAGATAAGAACTACTGAGGGTGCCACTAATGGAGAAAGAGGATCATTTTCACATGATCAGGAATTCCCATCTCATCTCCATTTGATGTCAATCAAAACACTGTTGATGGGGCTGGGGAGACAGCTTAGAGGTCTAAGTGCCTGCCTGGCAAGGGCTGGACAGATAGCTCAGCAGACTAAAACGCCACCTTAGGCAGAAAGCAGGGGCTGGGGTTCGATCCCAAGCACCACAAGCCATGCCGGCCCCGCCCCTGGGGGCACACAGAGATGGTGATTGAGACTGGGTGTGGTGACTTGCGCATCTGTAATCCCAATGCTTGAGAAGCTGAAAACAGGAGGATCACTACGAGTCCCATTGGTGTAGTGAGACTCTGTAGATCCTCCACTAAATACATTAAAAACATACATATAAAAAATAAAATAAATACTAAGTGCCTGCCTGACAAATGAAGGACCTGATTTCGATCCCCAGTACCATATGCTGTACCAGCTACCAGCACTGGGGTGGATGAGGCAGGTGGATCACTGTGAGTCTGAGCTATGTAGCGAGACCCTGTACCAAGTAAATATATAAATAAATAAATATTTTCAGAAAAACATTGTTGGCCATTTATTTTTTTTAAAAAGCAGTATGCTTGTGCACATACACCAGATATTTTATGTACCCTGAAAAAATGGGGCAGGGGTAAAGAATAGAGAAAACTGTACTGTAGTAGTCTGGATGGGTGGAACCAAATCGCAGTTTTCTAACTGAGAATGTATTTTGGGTCTGCAAGAACAGAGATCTGGAGCAGAGCAGTCTCCCTTTTGGTAAACTCCGCCTGGCTGCTGCTGGAACACGTCCACTGCACCCTCACCCTCCACTTCCAGCTGTGCTGGTGTGTCTGTTGCACTGATCAGCTGTCCTTCAGATCAGGATCTGACCTGCCTCACAGACCAAGCCTGCCGCTCCCCAGACGCGGGCACTACTTGCCTAAGCGGTATACACTCTTAATCTTAAACTGCACCCATCCTGCCCTGCCACCTGCAAGTTAACATGATCGCTGTTCATGGTTTTGACTCCTTCCTTGGGCTTCTGCTTGGCCACAGTGAACACCAGAATCTCCTTAGCTGCCGCTTCACAAAAGAGGCACCAGGTCCGCACTGCACAAGCACAGCAGAGGCCCCGGGGCAGCCACGGAGGCAGCCTAAGCTGAAGCTTTTGTGATATATTTGTATTGCAAGCAAAGGTAGCACCTAGACTAATCTACATTTTCCTATTCTTTCGAAATTTATTTTTATATGTTTGACTTTATGTATATATCTGGATTTCTTTTTGGTTTTTTTGTTTTGTTTTGTTTTGTTTTTTGTATTACAGATTGAACCACCCAAGGTCTCTGTACTAAGCTATATCTCAGTTCTTTTTCTTGGTTTAGCCAGGTTTTGCTCAGTCACTAAGTTGCCCTGCTGGTCCTGGACTTTCAATCTTCCTTCCTCAGCCTCCTATAGTGTTGAAATGACAGATACACATCACTATGCTTGACTTTATTTGACTGTGTTATTTTTGTTTTATACTGATAAAAACATTTAACATGCCAGGCATACAAAACAAGAAATAAAAGAGAGGAGAAATGAAAAGAAAAAGAGACACTTCTTCCCCCACACCACCACACCTGCTGACACCATTTCTCCATCTTCCAAAGTCCTGCACACATCACGTCTTATTGAGAGCCAACCACGCTCCTCGCTAGTCTCATAGTCTGAACATTCCCTGAAGAGCCTGGGCGCCCGCTCCCAAGCGGACAGCTCCTCTGCCTCCCTGTCTCAGTGGCGGCCAGAGCCTGCTTGGCAGGCACTTCGCAAGTACCTTCTGCCAGAAAGGTAGACAAAGCTGGCTTTTCCTTAGGACACAGCCAACCACCAGGGCATGTGAGAAACAGGCTTCTTGTTTCCCATCCAGGCCTCAGGCCAAAGTAACCCCCTGCTGGGATTAAATGACCTGGCCGCCCACTTACGTCCACCCCCACACCCAGTTAGTATCCTGAGCTCCAAGAAATGGTGACGATGTACATTTTCCCAAAACACAGCTAGGTCCAAAGTAAGAACCACGGATTCTGCATTTCAAACCCCACGCCCCTCTCTAACTTACCCAGCAAGGCGCAGCCCTCCCAGTGCCCCTCTGGTCACTCAGTAGTGACAGGCTGTGAGCCTTTGAGTTCAGCCAGCTCCTCCCTTGTCCTGTGTTCCTGCTACCTGCGCTTGCACCCTACTGCAGAAGTTGCATGTCTACGTGCTTTGTTATTTCCACTGACAATTTGAGTCTGAGGCTTCTTCCGGCAGGCAGCTGGCCACCCCACCCCAGCACAGTTAGGACGCAGTGCGCGTGGTGCAGCGGGCACCATCTGCTCGCCCATAGCAGGGGGTGAGAGGCCTGCTTTTGCCATCTCTAATACATTCCCTGTGACCCATTTCACATCCTAAGTCAGATCTCACTCAGTGATAAAACTTCTTCTGGTCTCTACTGCTGTTGTGATTTTCTGAGTTGGGAGAAGATTTTGCTTTTTAATTATACCTCAACAGAGGACAAGCTCATGGAAATGTGCTTTCAAGCTTTCAGTCATCGAATACAATGTGTTATCTGCACCTCCATGTCTTAGCTACCAGATCCACATTCCAGGTATTTAACCCCTATAATCTCTTAGGTGCCCTCTCTACAGGAAAAAGATCTGAATCATTCCCAGAGTTATTCCATTTCTACCATGTCTTCCCTGAACCAAAAGCAATCTGTAGAAACCCGCTTAACTGATTGTGGGAACAAAGCCATTGGATGGTTCCAAACTCACCTTTGCCTCTGTACTGAGGAAGCTGCCCAGCTCCCTCCTCCAGCACGGAGCCCAGATGCCGGGGTGTTGGCTGCTCTCAGCTGAGTCCCCGTCCAGACACTGCCATCAAGGACCAACACCATCAGGTCCCAGGTCCTCTTTCCAAGGAGCAGCTGCAGACAGTGATCAAGGGAAGGGAGGTAGAGTTAGGAGTGGCAGGACTGCTGGCCCCAGGAGGCAAGCCGGAAGGGCCATCTTGGGATCCGCTAAGACCCCTACCCCAGGCACATCATGGTTCAACTTCCGCTGGTCCTGCTTGCCTCCTTCCTCCAGGTGCTATTCCTGAGCTCATGTACAGAGATGATCAAAATCCCCTGCAAGCAAACCTCAGTCTGTTTCCTAAGGAGCCTAATCTGAGATGCTCACAGTGACAAAAAATTTTCTGAACATCAAGCAGTTACTGATGTATAAGAGTGTGATGGTAAAACACGACAAGTATAAACCAGTACTTCGCCGGGGAGATAGCTCAATAGATTGAGCGCATGGCTGGCAAGCTCAGGGAAAAAAAAGTATTTTAAAAAAATAAATAAAAATAAATGAGTACTTCACAATGTCATTTTATGGTGCAGGAGTCCACCTGCCACTGGCCCATGGGTGCTTTCACCCCTGTCAGATGGACAGAGTTCCAAGGCTACGTCACTCTGTTGGTACAGCAGCGAAGCCTGGCCATCAGCCTACCCGCTCCTCTGACAAACGCCCTCACACATTTCTAATCTGCACGAGGGCACATGATGCCTGTCTTACACACAGGAGTGTTCAGTGTACCCACTGCCCACTACTGAAGGACAACAGAGTTGCTGGAATAGAGCATCAAGTGACAGGCAGTTAAGCCCAACAAAAGCTTGTTCACCAGCACTAAAAATGCTGTGAGCAGAAGGACACTGCAGACAGAAAACACTCCCAAGATGCCTAAGGTACTGCACATATGAACTCAAAGTATCATAATATCTCTGAAAATACCTCATGCATCATGACCAAGGGTATGATAGAAATAAATGGAAAGGAGTTAAAGTAACAACAAAGTTAGAGCAAGAAGAAGAGGGGCTGGGGAGAGCTCAGGGGCATAAGCATCTGCCTGGCAAGCACGAGGACCCAAGTTTGATCCTTGGTACCACATGCTGTGCCAGTCTGAAACCCCGGGCATACTGAGAGGGCCCCAAACCTGGGAGTGGTGGTGCATGCCTGTAATCCCAGCGCTGGGGAGGCTGAGACAGAAGGATCACTACGAGTCCAAGCTGTGTAGCAAGATTCTGTATCAAATAAATTAAAAAATAACTTTTTAAAAAAGAAGTGAGAAGAGTTGAGATAGAGGTGCAAGCTGAGGCCCACACCTCAGGACTGAGTCTACAAACGGACACCACACGCTGCACCGTTCTTCTGATGAGATGTTGTTGTCACGTGCCATATTTTATTTGGATCAGTCTCATGTGCTCTTAAGGAAATAATCTGACAATAGACAGTTCAAAGAATTCTGCAGGGAAGATATTCCGAAGCATAAAGGTCTTTCTCCTAAAAATCAAATGAAAACATGTATATAATCATTCAAACCACGCTTGTTGAATGAAAATAGAACCAATACCATATTGTCTCACTGGAGCAAGAAGCAGAAAGAATAAATAAGGAGGTTCAAAATATTTTTTAAAAAGGCCAGGTGTGGTGGCGCACGCCTCTAATCCCAGCATTCAGGAGGCTAAGGCAAAAGGATCATTGTGCATTTGAGACTAGCCTGGGCTAAAAAGTGAGCTCAAGGCCAGCCTGAACTGTATAATGAGGCCCTGTTTCAAAAAGACAAAAACAAAATGTAAAAATATCAGAAAGTTATTACAAAAATCTATAGTCTATGAATTAACAATAAACTCTCCAAAAGAAGAAAACAAATCCCATTTATGATAGCAGCAAACAAAACACTTGGGAATAAATTTATTGAAAGATACTGAAAACTACAAAACATTGATGAAATAAAATTGAATGATAAAAATAAATGGAACAATATCCCAAGTTTATGGTTTAGTATTTGATACAAGGGTCTTGCTATGCAGTTTGGACTCCTAGCAATCTCTCCTGCATCAGCCTCCCCAGGGCCTGGATTACAGGTATGCACCACAACACCTAGTTTCGGGGCCGTCACAGTGAACCCAGAATTCTGGGACCTGGCACAGCATGCAGTACCAGGGATTGAACTTGGGACCTTGCACTTGCCAGAAAGGCACTTAGACCACCAAGCTATCTCCCAGGCCTGGTTTAGGATGATTTTAAAATATCCATACTGCCCAAAATAATCTACATGTCAAATGTAACATTTATCAAATTACCAAAGAAATTTTTTATAGAAATAGAAAAAATCCCTAAAATTTGTATGGAACCCACCAAAAATCAAATAGTCAAAGCAATGTTCAACAGAAACATAAAACTGGAAGCATCCCTATCTGGTTTCAAAATATATTAAAACCATGCAATTGAAACAACATGGTATTGGCATAAAAATAGACACATGGACCTTTGGAACAGAATGGAAAGCCCAAGTATGAACACCCACAGGCCACAGTCAGTGGATTTTTCAACAAAGCTACAAATAGCCGTCTCTTCAATGAACAGTGTCACAAAAACTAAAGAATGGAATTGAGCTTTACTGGAGACCATAAGCGAAAATCAACTCAAAATGGATCACAGACTTAAACACAAGACCTAAAACTATAAACTTACAGGAAGAAAACAGGGGAGGGATGCAGATATGATGGTACCTGTGCATGAAATCCCAGCCGCTTGGGAGGCTGAAGAAGGAGGATGACAAGTTTGAAGCCAGCCTAACAAGTTAGACAGACCCTACTTAAAAATGAAAAAAGGCTAGAGATATACGTTAGCACCAGGGCACGCTAGCATGCACAAGACCCCAGGTCCAAGCCCCAGTGCCAGAAGAAAAAAAGGAAAATATAGGGGGAAATTCCTTAACACCAATCTGGTCAATAATTTATTGGCTATAACTACATAAGCACAGGGGGGGAAAAAAACAAAAATAGATATATGAGATTGCATTAAACCAGGTCAAAGTCATAGAAACACAGAGGATGGGAGTTACCACAGTCTGGAGAGAAGGTTGGCAAACGGGGAGGTATGAGGCCAAGGGTACAAAACTGTGGTGAGTCAGGAGAGATAAGCTGTAGTGATCTAGTGCATGTCCTGTTGACCTCGGGTGGTAATAAAGTATTTCAGGGTTCGCAGTTGCTAGTACATTTGAACTGTTCTCACCACAACAATGTAGACAAAGAGACGGATATGTTAAGTGGCTTGATCTAATAATGCCAGGGAACGCACATGTACCGCTACTTCACATCATACTTCACAATACATAAAATTGCCAGTTAAAAAGCTGAATGAAAGAGCTAGCAGGAGACTAAGCAGTGGACTCCACTTCATCTACCTCTGCAGACGGCGTCTCCACTACAGCAAGGCTTCTGAGTGACCTGTCCCTCACCGTGTCTCCTCAGGCCTTCCCTAGTGTTTTCTTCTTATCCCCGCCACCTTTATGGAGGCAACGGAACCCATTTTTATTCGAACTTATTCTAATCCAGTTGTTTCCAGTCACTGGCGCTCTAAACTGCTAATGTGAGAATATTTTCCTAAATTTAACTCTGATGATGTCATTTCCTGGTTCAACTGGAAATTATATAATTTCAGTGACTCCTAATTTGCAAAGATCTCCAGAATAAATTCTAACTCCTCTGGCCACAGTACAAATGACACCAGAGGGTGCAGGGTGCCTGGGTAATTGTGTCCAGTAGAATTCTTTTCTTTTTCTTTTCCTGGTCCTCAGGGCTTTGGGATGCTTGCCAAGTGCTCTACTGCAAAGCTACTTCCCAGCCATAGAGCTAAATTCGAAAACTACATCCAAAGTAGTAAAGTACTGAGAGTCACTTTTACCTCTTCAAGGCTCAGATTTGCAGCGCGACAGAGAAAACATGCGAGCTGATGCAGACCTTGTGTGGCCACCATGGGTACGTGACTCAGTCTGCTCCCACTCCCCTGCCCCCACCACCATCTCACCACCCCATGCTGTCTTTACCCAGCTGCAGCCACCTCATGCTCATGGACCGTGGGTCTTCCGCTTGTGCTGTCTTAGCGTAAGCATATTTAGGTCTAAATACTACCTTGAGTCGTCTTTTCTGACACTACTTAACACACCTTAAGAGCAGAAGTTTCATCCTCATCTTTGTGTCCCCCATACTCCATTCCATTACACATTGTACACGAGAACCCTATAAATGTTTACTAAATTAGATTGAGTTGTACCACTTTATGTGATTTACCCAAGTACTACCACAAAAAAGCTCTTTTTGGTGTAAGAATTTTATCTCCCTAGAGCCCAACACAGGCCTTGGAGCCTAGTCACTGTTCCTGGAATTTTGCCAATTTGTGTCAGGCTGAAAGAATATCTACCAAGGTGAACATTTCTGTTTAATTAGGACTTCACACTATAGAGATGCATGCATACCCATGGGCATTGGAGCACTATTCAAAGTTACATAATCAGCTTATTGAGAGTTGGGTGAAGATAACACAGTACATATGCACAATACTCGGTCATTAAATAATGAATGAAATTATTTGTCGTTTGCAGGAAAATGGACAGAACCAGAAACCATCATGTTAGATGAAGTAAGCCAGACTCATGTCAGAAGTTTTTTCTCATATGTGGAGTGCAGTGGGGGAAAAAAACAGGTGTCATGAAAGTAAATACAATAGAAAGAGCTCTAGAGAATGGTGGGCCAGGGCAAGGGAAGACAGGATAATGAATGGTGAAAAATGTCACCCATCGTGGCGTATAATTAGTATGCTAAATATTTTTAGGGTTAAGCAAAAGACAATAACAACACCTACTCAAATCCATCATTCCTATCGGGGAAAAATGTTCAAAGGTGGTGACTTTTTCCAGTTTGCATTTTGCCGGAGCGAGATGCGGTCCTGGGTGTACAGCTTGCATTTTGCCGGAGCGAGATGCGGTCCTGGGTGTACAGCTTGCATTTTGCAGGAGCGAGATGCGGTCCTGGTGACTTTTTCCAGTTTGCATTTTGCAGGAGCGAGATGCGGTCCTGGGTGTACAGCAAGCTGAGCAGGTGCTCTGCCCTCGGCTGTATCCCCAGCTCCAAGATCAGTTTAGCGGTACTGAACAGTAAATTATGGTGCTTGAGAATACCAGCTTTAAAGTTGAGTTTCTGTTTTATTTCCATACAAACTAAAACCTGAGAAAATCAATTGAAAATGTCTACCAACTTTAAAATGCTTCAGCTAAGATAAAAACAATTTCTCATTTTACTTTTGGTAAATGTTATGAGCAACAAATCTTCAAATGAGTGAAAATTAATGTGGTCACACTGCTCAATTTTTTAACTCATCTTGAAAGTAAAATAATATAGAGTCAGGCCAGCGAGATAGTTCAGCAGTCTAAAGCGCCTGCCTAGGCAAGTTTAGGCAACTGCAGGGACTGAGGTTGGATTCCCAGCACCACATGATGCACCAGCCCCACCCCCAGGGGAGGCTGAGCCGGCCATAACATAAATTAAGTTAAAAAAAAAAAAAGAAAACAAGCCCCGTGTGGTGGCACACGCCTGAAATTCCAGCACTTGGGAGGCTGAGGCAGGAGGATCAGTGCAAGTTCCAGACCAGCCTGAGCTACAAAAGTGAGTTCAAGGTCAGCCTGAACTGCATAGCAAGACTCTGTCTCAAAGACAACAATAATAATAATAATAACAATATAGAGTGAAACTATAACACAAGATTAAAAGTTGCCACCAGTAGAGCTTTTAGCAGTTAATGACTCTAAAAAATAAGGGTCTGTTAAGGTCAGAGACTAGGGTCAGAGACAGCCACAAGTTAAATTTCCTAGCACTTTTGACCTTGATCAAATTCTCTCTGAACCTCAGAATAAGGACTGTGATATAACAGAATTTACCTGGGGGTTGCTGTGAGAATGAAATGATCAAAGTATTGGCCTGCAAGGAATGACAGGTGAGGGACAACCACCTTTACACACCTGGGGCAACACACAAAGTAAGATATTTAAGAAAATTTGCCAGAGATGAT
The DNA here is from genome assembly GCA_004027915.1 of Capromys pilorides. NCBI lineage: Eukaryota > Metazoa > Chordata > Mammalia > Rodentia > Capromyidae > Capromys > Capromys pilorides. Next base: position 9,796 of record PVKN010021288.1, read on the forward strand.
GGGTTAAGGATTCAAGGTGAGAGGAAGTCTTTTCAGTATGAGGTAGATTGTAGCAATGCATCTTTCACAGTAATTTTTTTTTTTTTCTTTTTTTGTCTTTTTGAGGCACGGTCTCACTATACAGTTCAGGCTGGTCTTGAACTCCTTTTGAAGGTCAGACTGGCCTTCTCCTCGCAGCGATGCTCCTGCCTCAACTGGGACTACAGGCGTGGGCCACCACGCCGGGCTTTACTCTAATAAGTATTTCAAATTTAAATATTAATTGCATTTGTTGCTCATTCCTCATTCGCCAAATGTGCATGGCCAATAATCTGTCAAATAAAACATTCTGGTGAGACTCATGGTTCCTCCTCCAAGTCAAAACGACCCCAGAAAGGGACCATTTTCCGCCTGTGGCCCCAAGATGGCACCACCAGACCCTGAGGAAAGAGGACCCCGGAAGTGCGGCAGGAGCTGCGAGGGGACGAGCGCGCCCTGAGGACAGTTTCCAGCTCAGCCTGCTCAGCCCTGAGCCCTGCCTGAATCTTTCAGGTCCCATGGGGTCACCATCCTTCTCACCTGGAAGAAGGGCGCACCGGTGTGCCCGCACAGAGGTGCAGCCCACCGGAGACCCCGTCAGGGTCCTCGCAGCCGCGCCCACACTCCGCGTCGCCGGGTCCCTGCGGCCCCCCACCCCGCCCCGGCCTCCCAGCCCCTCCCCCGCCCCCGCCCGCCGTGGCGCGGGCCGGCGCCGTGCCGTCAGGGGGCGCGTTCGCGTGGCGTCCCCCTGGCGACTCTGCGGCCGCGTGCCCGTGGCGTCTGGGTGACGGCGCAGCGCGACCCTGCCTTCCGGGAGGGAGATGGAGGCGGTGAGTGGGCCGTGACCCAGCGCCCTGGGAGGGCGCAGAAGGGACGGCACGGGGCCGGGCGGGCCGGACGGTTTGGGGGGTCGCAACGGGGCAGTCTGAGCTGGGCGGGTGGCCCGGTCGTCGCGTCTGAGAGTCCCCCCGCCGCCGAAAGTGGCCGGGGCTCCCCGCCGCCTGCCGGCCTGAGGAGCCGAGGCCCGCGCCCGGCCGTGAGGAGCTGCGGGGCGCCCGCCCGAGGCGGGGTGCGCAGCTCGGTGCAGGTGGAGCCTGACGACGCCGGGCTGCGGGCAGCGGGAGGCCGGGACCCCAGGGGCCGAGGGGCGCGGCTGCGTGCCGCCGCCCCCAGCCAATCAGCAGGCGCCGCGCGAGCCCCCCGGCCTTCGGCGGGAAGCAGGGGGCCCCTCGGGCGCGAGGCCGGCGGGCACGCGGCGCTCCGCCGCCAGCCAATGGGCGCCCGCCTGACGGCGCACGTGGCCGCGCGCGCGAAGCCGGCGGCGGGTCGCGGCCGTTGAGGTTCCCGCCACCGCTGAGGCGGGCTCGCCGGGCACCATTTCCCGTTGGCTGGCCTTCTTTTCCCTCCCGCACGGTGGGGAGGGGGCGGCGGCTCGCGTCCCGGGCCCGACGCGCGATGGCCTAGGAGGGCCCGCGGAGGTGGGACGCTTAGCCCTGCCGGTCGCCGAAGCCGGGCCTGGGGCCCGGGGCCCGGGGCCCGGGGTGACAGGCGGGACACGGGCAGTGAGTGTGGGCGGCGGGGGGCGAGGAGGAGCGGCCGGGGAACCGCGGTCCGGTCGGGGCGCCTCCCCGACTGGGGGGCAGCCGCTCTCCGCCGGCCTCCTCGCGGGCCGACCCCGCAAACGGCCTCTGGCTCAGCACAGGGCCGAGTTCCACGGCAGCGAGGGATCTGCGCGTGACCTCGAGCCGAGACCGAGGAGAGCAGCCGGGCCCCGCGACGGCCCCTGCGCCGGAAGTGCCGTCGCCTCACGAACCTCCGTGTGCCCGTTTCCCCCATTTGGAATCAGGGACTCGGAGTCGTAAAATGTGGTGGCTGCTCTATACTTGAGAGGAAGTGTCTGTGCACAGCAGCGGGGTTTCCCCCAGAACCCCAGGGGAAGTGGAAGCGTCCCGAAGGCTCAGCTCTAACGCAGTGGGCCCACTTGCTTGCTGGCTCCCCAGCATCTTGTAGAGATCGAGTTAGGGATTAGGATTGTACTTACTGGAAAGAAAAGCTGTGCTACCAAAATCGATAGTTAATTTACATATATTTCTTTCCCAGTCATTTATAGTTACAGACTTCGTTGTTTCTGCAGCACTTATTCAATATGCCACACTGTCCCAGGAGTCTTTTTAGGGTTCCCCTTAGAAAAATAAGTAGCAAGTGTTTTAATAGGTTTCTCTGCAAAATTCTATTCTCGAGTCTTTTTTTTTTTTTAATTTGGTTGCATGTTAGCATGCCATTTTAAAAAGCCTTTTGTGTCTATAGTTATTAAATTTAAAAGAGGTCATCTGATGCAGGACTGTAAATTTATAGATATGCACTGAGCTCAGTTCTTTAAGATTTGTATGTATAGGTATGTAATTTTTACAAAATCACGTCAGCCTCCAAATACAAACGTGCATTTAAAAATTTGACTTTCTAAGCCGGGCATGGTGGCGCACACCTCTAATCCCAGCACTTGGGAGGCTGAGACAGGAGGATCAGTGTGAGTTCGAGACCAACCTGGGCTACAGTAATGAGTTCAAGGCCAGTCTGAACTGCATAATGAGACCCTGTCTCAAAAAGAAAAAAAGAAAATTGACTTTCTGAACATAGCAGTGCTGATTAAGTTTGTTAATTTGTCAATGACCTTTTAGGGTAGCAGGAAGACACCTGTACTTGTGACCACTCAGTCAAAAAATATTTTTTCAAGAAAACTTTCTATGGGATATAAATGATTTTTAGACAGGGTTTCAGAAAAAAGGCTTTATTCAGGAGTGCAAATTGTCAAGAAATGAGAGTAGTTCTGTGAATGTTTAATATTTTTAAAAGATCAAGGGTAAAGCTGGGATTGATAAAGAATGAGGATTTATTCATTTGCCAGGAGCGAGAGATGTTGGGTCATCCCGTGGTGTGGCCAACATTTTTGATTTTGTCGATGTGCACACGTGACGGTGCAGTGATGTTGGATGCTGTGTTTTGAGACTGTCTTGCGATGTAGTCCAGACTGGCCTCGAACGCTTGCTGTTCCTTATGCCTCAGCCTCTGGAGTGATGGGATTAAGTGTGTGTGTGCCACCATGCCTGGCTGTCTTGCTTTTATTTTGACCCATCATTCGTGGCATGATCTTGTCTGAAGTTGTCTCACCAAGAGAACATGATAGCCTGAATGTGTTCACTGGGTGACTCCTGGTAACGCTCAGGTAGGCCTAGGGAGTTGTGCCAGACCCACTCCCAGTTGTCTGGGACTGCTTTCGCTTTTTTTATGAATTTAATACTTTAATAACTAAACACAATCAACAGTAAATACTGTAAGCATAGTTAAGTAATACATTTAATAATCTAGCTGGCCAGAGAGCTCAGCGGACTAAAACACCTGCTTAGGCAGACACAGGGACCAGGGGTTCAATCCCCTGCATTCTTTGCTCACCCCACCTCTGGAGAGCCCAGAGAACATGACTGAGACTGGGCGTGCACTTGTAATCCCAGTACTTGGGAGGCTGAAAACAGGAGGATCACTATGAGCCCAATCTGTATAGTGAGACCCTGTAGACTCTGTACCAAATACAGAAAAAAAAATAATAACCTAAGCGTGTTCCTGTGGTCGAGTCTGTGTTTCTTTATTTTCTGTTATCCCAGTAGCTATTGGCTGTAACCATAATCCTTATACTAGCACAACAAAAGTCAGGTCTGTAATATCATATATTGCTTAAATCATTTTTTTGTCGGACATGTTTACAGCTTGTATTAAAACTCATATCCAGTGCTGAAAATTGAAAATAATTTTATTTTACAGCAGACATCAAATCAGACACAATCAGATTCTCCATCCCCTAATCCTGCATCCCCTGTGCCTTTAAATAACCCAGCAAGTGCCCCAAGATATGGAACTGTGATACCCAATCGCATCTTTGTAGGAGGAATTGACTTTAAGGTATCTATTTATGTATGCAACATAGAGCCATGGGATTTTTTTGTACAATATCTTGCATTGGATGGTATTTTTCAGGTTATTTGTGCAACTACAGAAATACATAACATATTTGCATGTTCCTAGGTTTCAGATTGTCTTTATATGAGGAATCTGTATAGATTAAGCAACACAAGTATAATTATTTCGTTTTATATGCAGGGAAGTTGAAGCTCATCCACATGCTGTAGGCTCCTAGCTGCTTCGTGGCAGCCTCCGACTCCTACTTTTGTGACTCAGTTCTGTATTATTCGTGTCACCATACCACACTGATTATACTTTCTTGTAATGGATAGTTAAAATTTTCAAAGGAAAGTTCAAAAAGAACTTACTGTCAGCCTTTGTCTGGGGTTCCTGAGCAACCTCCAAGATTTCAATCTTCCAAGGAGCTTTCTGTTATGAAATTTAGACTTTGATTTCCAAAAGAGGCCTGTGACATTGTCAGAGTAGAGCATCTTGCCGGTAACTACTCTGAGTCGGGTGGTTGGCCGTTTTATTCTTGAGCCACCAGACGTAGGTTGATTGGCAGCACCCTAGATGGAGGTGGTGTACAAGAAAGGCCTGGGTGAATATCTAAAGTCAAGCACCCAGGCTTCCACAGGTAATAGAGGATTCCTAAGCTTTCATATCATGCATTGGAAATCATAGGGAGAACTGTCTTTTCCGCAAGAAAGATCCTTGTGCTGTTAGGTATGGTATTGGACATTAATAGCTTATTGTTAACATAAAAATCAGTCTGTCACTATTTAGGCAGAATGACTTTTTTTTCCTGCTTAAAAAAATCTTATACATAGTGTTTTTGCCAAAATAACAAGTCCTATGTGTGTTTCACTAAAAATTCTTTTTTTTTTTTTTCCTGCAGGACCAGGGTTCAACTGATGACACTTGCCAGGCAGGCACTTGTGCCACAGAGCTATCTCCCCAACCCCTAAAAATTTATTTCTTATAAAATGTTTCATTTTTTAAAAGATTTTGTGTGTCTGTGGGGAAAAAATGGATGATCAGAGGCATTCATATGAGCATTCCTGTTCAAAATTCATACAGCTTGGTGTATATTTAAAATAAGTCATAAAGGGCTAGCCAAGTACCTCAGTGGATTAAAGCACCTGCAAGCAGGTACAGGGGCCAGGGCTTCGATGCCCAGGCCTGTCGTGCCAGTCCCGCCCCCAGAGTGCACTGAGATGGCAATTGAGACTGGACATGGTGGTGTGCCTGTAATCCAAGCTCTCAGGAGACTAAGCAGGTGGATCACTACGAGTCTCATCTAGTAGTAAGACCCCGAACACCTTTCCCTAAAAACAAAATAAATATCAACAAACATAAGTATTGATACGGCCAGGTTATTCTGAATTACCAAAGCCCACAATGTGAACTTTGGAGGCCACTGTTACTGTACAGCCATAGCTGTCAGGTTCCTTCTAGAGTTCCTTTCGCTTCCATCGTCACGACCATAGATACATGCCAGCAAGGAAACAGTTTGCAGTAGTCGCAAACAGTCTTGGCCTTTTCAAACCTCTTATTTTTAGAAGCCTGCAGACATCCCTCTTAATCATCTTGACTGTCTTTACTTGAATGAAAAAATTGGAGCCACAAAATTGAGCTGACAGTTCTTCTACCAGAGAATAGCTCTGATTAATATGTTTTTAAATCTCCAATAGCAGGCCTGGCGAGATGGTTCAGTGGTCTAAAGCGCCTACTTAGAAAAGCTCAGGCAACTGCAGGGACAGCGGTTTGATCCCTGGCACCACATGCTGCACCAGCCCCACCACCAGGGCAGGCTGAGCCAGCCATAAAATAA
>PVKN010021289.1:0-15592 GCA_004027915.1 Capromys pilorides
ATTTGAATATAAGGAAACTATACTACCAAAAGCTCCACAAATTTCAAGAGATTGGCAAGGAATTAAATCAGTCACCATTATTTTAATGATGAATTACTAAACATAAAGTTAATATTCAAATGTGTAAATAAAGAATGTAACACTTTCATAAAGAACACAATAAAATTTAGCAATAATATTTTTTATTTTATTTTGTGCTTTTGAGACAGGGTCTCGCTATGCAGTTCAGGTTGGCCTTGAGCTCACTATGTAGCCCACACTGGTCTTGAACTCAAAATGATCCTCCTGCCTCAGCCTTCCAAGTGCTGGAATTACAGGCATGTGCCACCATACCTGGCCCTATTCAGCAATAATATAATGCAAATCAAGTATGTTTACCAGAATAGCTCAGAAGAATTAAGAATTAAGGTAGTATTTCTCAATGACAAGTAGTAATTTCCCTCCTTTCGCCTTTCCCTCCTTCCTTCCTCTCTCTATTTTCTTCCCTCTTTCCCTACCTCCCCCTCTTCCTTCCCTTCCTTTTAGTTTTTGGAACTGAAGATTGAGCCTAGGGATGTGCGCATGTCAGGCAAGCGCGCTACCACCAACCTAGCGCTACTTTTTTTTCTTCTTGAGATATTTCACTATATACTTCAGGCTGACCTCAAACTCAGTGCTTCTCCTGCCTTGGCCCCTACTACTGGGATTACAGGGATGTGTACCACCACGCCCAGCTACTTTTCTAATAATCATCTGGAAATGTCTAAACACACATTCCGTTATAATAACTGGCATGAGCTACGTGTTCTTAGTGCCCACGGGCCAATGATGCCACTGTGCTCTCACATACAGACGAGTCCTATATACAGCAATAATTGATGCTGTAGATACCAATAGTACTATGTTTAGCTATGTTGTAATTAAAAATTAAATAATCATAAATAATCTATATAACATAATTTATATAGCTGGGAATATCAGAGTGGAGGACAAGTGGCTTGAGTAAAAGTTCAAGGTATTTCAATCCTCTAGCTTTTCCATTACTACTAACTCCCAAAATAAAAATTTAGCTTCTTTTTTTTTTTTTATGATGGGCTCAGCCTACCCTGGAGGTGTGCTGGCACAGCATACGGTGCTGGGGATCGAATCGTGGTCTCTGCCATCTTGCCGGCCCAAAAATTCAGCTTCTTCATCTAATAGGCTTGTTTTTTAAATTAATTAATTAATGAATTAATTTTTCTGATACAGAGTCGGTCTTGCTCTATAGTCCAGACTTCCTGAAACTGCTTATGTAGCCCGAGCTGCTCTTCCTGCCTCAGCCCCAAACGCTGGCATGAGCCACCACACGTGGCTCTTGCTCATTTCTTGGCTATGCTGTCCAACTTCTTTTTCCAACAAAGACATTATAGTAAGATTTTACGCACATCTGTTTTTCATACAAAATGTTTCCTCAGGGGTGTGCTGATGCTTAATGTTTTAAATTTACTTTATATCTAAAGAGTAACTTTAGACATAAACTTACAGATTTTATGAACTTTAGATTTTGCCACTAAGGAAAAAAAGGGCAGAAACAGCAACATCTGGCTGACTCTGAACTATCACTTTCTTTTTTTTTTTTTTTTCTTTTTTAAACTTTATTAATTTATGTCATAGCCGGCTCAGCCTGCCCTGGGGTTAGGGCTGGCACAGCATGTGGTGCTGGGGATTGAACCTTGGTCCCTGCAGTTGCCTAAGCAGGTGCTTTAGACCACTGAGCTATCTCATCTTTAGTCAAGTATCCAGTCAGCAGTGAGAATAAGTGACAGCTAACAATCCCATTTTAACAGAAGAATGGGAGGCCAATGAACATCTTTTAGAGGAAAGTCCTGAAAGAGGACCCTATAAGCTCAAATGCAGTTTTGCAGGCTTCTCTAGGACTGAGACTGTCCATTAAAGCAGTATAAACAACCTTCACAGAAAGGCATTTGCCACTTTTAACCAAAAATGCAGGCTTTGAATTATAACAATTGAAATCTATTCCCAGAGGGTATTTTAATCACTGTACCTTTTATAAGTTTGATCACAATAATCCAAAGTAAATTTCATGAATAATGTGTCTATTTTAAATTTTAAAAAATTTATTTATTTTTTTTAAAATTTTTATTTTATTTTATTTATTTGTTTACTTGTTTGTTTCTTTATTTACTTATTTTATGGCTGGCTCAGCCTGCCCTGGTGGCGGGACTGGTGCAGCATGTGGTGCTGGGAATTGAACCGCAGTCCCTGCAGTTGCCTGAGCTTTCCTAAGCAGGCGCTTTAGACCACTGAACAATCTCGCTGGCCCAAAAATTTATTTATTTGTTTGTTTGATATAGGGCTCACTATACAGTTCAGACTCATAGTGCTGAGCTATCTCCCCAGCCTCATTTTAAAATTTTTAATGGAAACTCTCTCCCCCCAAAAAACCACAATGATTTTCCCCTTAAAAACTTGACATGAGTTTGTGCTATGTTATGTGTGTGGTGCTAGATATCCAACCTAGGGCCTGTACATGCTAAGGAGGAGTAACATGAATTTTTAAGCACACTTATAAACAGCCCCTACTGCAACTCCAGTACTGAGGACCAAACTCAGAATTGTTCTATCACTAAGCTGCACTACAGCCCTATTTATTTTGAGACAGAGTATCACTAAATTGCCCAGGCTGGCTTACAACTTGCAATCTTCCTGCCTCAGCGGAGATTATAGGAGGCATGAGCCAGTAAGTGAGCCTCCATGCTTCTTCTTAAAATAAATTTAAAGGAGGTAGCAAAATATCCTTCTAATATTTTAAAAGTTTATTGCTTTTAAATGAAATAATATGAGCTACTATACTCACATGCTGGTTCTGTATTAAAGCATCAAGATTGGGTTCACATGGAATGCTGAAAACCACACGAATTCTGCCTTCTGTGATCACATCGCCTGAAACCTGAACCTTGGAAGGTAAACAAAATCAGTTATTTTTTAATCTCTTTCATTAATTAATTTTTTTTTTTTGAGGGGGGTCAGGGTCTCACTATGAAGCTCTGACTCACGGTGATCCTCCTGGTTCTTGTCTCCCAAGTGCTGGGATTATAGGCATGCGCCATCATGCCCGGACTCTCACTAAATTTTTAAAATTTTTCTATTTATTTGAATGGGTATTATTTTTAAGATACAATCTCACAATAAAATTGGATCGTGGAAATTTTCTTGGAATTTGTAAGTGGATTTGATAATAATGTAAATTTGAGTCATTTTATCCTGTTTTAATATTAATCATTCTTAATTATTTATAAAAAGTTTCAAACTACCAAAAAATTACAAAAATAAAAAATTACTGAGAACATTTTTAAACATTTAGCTGGTTTCATGTGTTGTTAACATAGAGAAAATGGCTTCAGCATTTGTGTACTGAGTATATGTTGACATACATATGATTATTTCTCTGAACCCTTTTGGAAAATATTATACATGACGTTGCCTATCTTTAAATATTTTTTGGTATTTATGGAAACGTTTTGTTTCAAAATCACAATAATTAAGCACATTTACAGTGATATAATACTTTTACTAAAGCTAATGTCTATATTCCAATTTTGTCAACTGATCTCATAATGTCTTTTTTTATTTTTTCATTTTTTTGATACCAGGAATTGAACTGATGATCTCATATAAGCCGGGTAGGCATCGTGCACTGAGCTATATAACCAACCCTCATAATGTCTTAAATGGGATTTTTTTCTCCCTCTCCTATATGTTCTAGGACAGGATCAGATATTGTATTTATTGCTTCCATAGCATCGTTTAATCTGGAATATATCCACAGCTTTTGGTTTTTTATACCATTAACATTTTGTACTAGTCTTTTTTTTTTTTGCGGGACAGAGGTTCAAACTCACGACCTTGCACTTGACAGGCAGGCACTTCTGCCATGGAGCTATCTCCCCAGCCCCATATACCATTAATATTTTAAATAGCATAATTCATCTTTTACTCTTCATTCTGGTGTTCTCATTCCATCCACTCCCTAGCTTTCTCCTACCCACTCCATACTAGGAATTAAATCAGAATGCTCTACCATTAACCTGTCCAGCCTTTTTATAGCTTCTGAGACACGTTATCCAGGTTGGTCTTGAATTTGTGATCCTCCTGTCTCAGCCATCTGAGTGTACAGGCCAATGTTCAAGACTGAAGAAAGTCAAATACTATTTCTATAAGTTATATGAATGAATTTGCCCTGATTTTTTCCCCTTGGCAATACATTTTAAAGACAAGTAAAACAACTGTATTAACTTGAAAGCACAAAGAAATTAAATTAGTAACAAATCTGAAACTAACTTCTCCTGTGCAGCCATAATAAGGAGTCCCCAGCATGAACACCACACTTCCAGGAGGAAACAGATCATCCAATGTTTTGATAACAGAGAAACGAGAGTCGAAAGCTCGGATATCCTATGTAAAATGAAATATAAAAACAAAATCAGTTAAAACTTCTATAAATTATACATTGCACTTTTTTCTTCTCTTTTGTGATTATGGCTATGCTGCCTGAATGTCTAATGTAAAAATCTTCTAAATAACAAAATTAGAATTTATACTTTTCTAGTCCTTCACATAAGTTTTTCACTGTTCCTTTAATTCACTACACCATTTTCTGTGGCAGAGACTACTGTAAGTCTTGTAAGATGAAGAAAAGAAAGGACAAAGTATATACAGGGGGTGAATTTTCTTCAAGATTACACTGCAAAGACAGTCTGCACTTCTTCTGTGTGTGTGACACTGAAGCTCAATCCATGGTGCTTGCACTGAGATCTTTATTTTTAAATACGGTCTCCTTAAGTTGCTAAATTGCTCAGGCTGGGCCCAAACTTGTAATCCTGTACCCTAGGCCTCTCAAAATGCTAGGATTACAGGTGTGAGCCACTATATCACACTCAAGAAGGAACTGCCTTCTACCCTCAAAATACCAGAATCATGAAATATAGCAGCCCCTCTTTATTTTCTAAGATACTCAGGCCACTGTGGCCTGAAACTAGATAGTATTAAACACAATATATACTATGCTTTTTCCTATACACACGTATGATAAAGTTTAATTCATAAATGAGGCACAGAGAGTATAAGAACTAATGATAGAATATTTATAATCACATACTATGAGAAAGTTATATGAATATGATACATGTCTAAAAATATCTTGGACCATCTGCATCTTACTTTTCGTGATGAGATGATCAATGCCTACCTAATGAGATGAACAGTGATGAAAGACTAGGCACTTTTCATGAACTGTGGTAGTACATTCTGCAGTGTAAAGTGCAACAGCATAAGTTCTATGGATTTCTCTTACTTTCTTCACAACTTTGTGGATAGATTTGTTACTATCATATTAGCAACCTCAGCACATGATTTTTCTTAAGTCAAGAATTTTCTTTTTTTTTTTTTCTTAAAGGAAACACATAGTTTCTCTTTGGCATATCCTATTTGTAAGTATCCCTACTCTTGTGTTTGGGACCATTTTTAAGTAAAATATGAGTAACTGAAGATAAGTGCTGTGAGATATTTTAATTTTTAAAAAATCATTTATTTACTTATTTGGTTACAGAGTCTCCCTACACAGCTTGGATTGGTAGTGATCCTCCTGTCTCAGCCTTCACAGAGCTGGGATTATAGGCATGTGCCATCACACCTGGTTTCACTGGCCAGCACAGTGTGCCTGGGGTTCTGGGACTGGCACAGCATGTGGTACTGGAGACTGAATCTGAGTCCTTGAGCCTCCAGGCAGGCACTTAGATCACTGAGCTATCTCCCCAGTCCTGTTCTGTGATACATTAACAGCTTGGCACAGAGATGGATATTAGGGTACTAATGGCTGGACAGGGTATAGAGCAGTGATGGTGAACCTTTGGAACTTTTCACTACACAGGGCCGGTGAGATAGCACATGGACTAAGTGCTGGCACAGGGTTTGATTCTAGGCACCACATGCCATGACGGCCCCACCCCAGGCATGCTGAGCAGGCCACCAAGTTTGGACATGGAGATGATTGTCTATAATCCCAGCACTGGGAAGACTGAAAACAGAAGGATCATTAAGAGTCTGATCTGTGTAATGAAACCCTGTGCCAAATACATAAAAAAAAAAAAAAAAAGAGGGCTGGCAAGACAGCTCAGCGGTCTAAAATGCCTGCTTAGGTAAGCTTGGGCAACTACAGGGACCGCAGTTCGATCCCTGGCACCACATGCTGCACCAGCCCCACCCCCAGGGCAGGCTGAGCTGGCCATAATATGAATAAATAAAGCTAAAAAAAAAAGAACTTTTCATGACACAAATAGGCTGCTATGACACATGTGCAACAGGATGGCCATCACTGGTACATAGTATGAACACGCCAGAGAAGGGAGTGGCAATACAATAAGTTATTACAAGAATTAGAGTGGTACATAATTCAAAACTTACAAACTGTTTAACTCTATCATTTTCTATTTAATATTTTTAGACGTTGGCTGACTGCAGGTAAATAGTACAAAGCAAATCCTTGGATAACGGACTACTATCTATGTCTGTCTGTCTGTCTGTCTGTCTGTCTGTCTATCTATCTATCTATCTATCTATCTTTGTGTGTGCAGGGTCTCACAATGCAGCTTGGACTCATCTTCCTGATTTCTGCCTCCTTAGTACTGGGATTACAGGTGTGCACCACCATACCCAGACTCCACCGCCAGCTCAGTGTGCCCAGGGGTGAGGCTGGCATGGCATGCGGTGCCAAAGATCTAACCCTGGCCCCTGTGCTTACCTAAGCAAATGCTTAGTCCACTGAGCTACACTGGCTGGCCCTAGGACTACTATATTTTTTAAAAATTTATTTACTTAACATATATTACAAACAAAAGCAAATGCCTTTTATGTTCATTAGTTTAAAACACATTTTAAGAACAAAATATAAGATGCAAGGGTATAAGTTAATGCTGAAGATGTTTTTAGCGATTGAGTCTTTAAAAATATTAGGAAGACAAGTGTCCTTACTATAAGAGCACATAATTCTCCTTAAGTAGAATAACACATTTAGAGCCCAATGCAGGGCACATGTTACAGGCTGAAAACCAGACCAAGCAAGCCTCCCACGTGTGAAGCACACACTGTAGGTAGGATCAAGTGGCCTGGAAAAGTCCAAAACAACAGGGAGAAATAACAAACAAGCAAGTGAACCAAGGGACCAGAGAGACAAGGCCAGGCCCGGGTGTGGGTGCACACATGACAGTGGGTAGGACCAGCAAGATGAGACCAGTTCCTGGCCAAGGTGCACCCACAGCCCTAGGTGAAACCAGCAGTGCATAAGAGTCTTCAGCAGCAGGAAGGGGCCAACAGTTGGTAAGTCAGGCGAATCAGCTTGTGCTTTGGCACACAGAAGAGATGAAGGGGGGGGGGGGGTCATCATTCTATATCCAAGAGCTCTGGAGAATTCCAGCAACAGATCAGCGCCAGGCTCCAGACCTACAGGCCCAGGTTCGCTCTGTATCCAGCACAAACCTGTACCAAATCTGTTTTTGTTTTGTTTCGGTTGCAGTGCCAGAGACTGAACTCAGGACCTTGTGCTTGTCAGGCAGGCACCTATTCCACAGAGCTATCTTGCTGGCCCCTCCTCTACCAGACCTGGCTGGAATACACAGCACATTTCTGGGAACTGACTTGGACACCACAGACCTGTGAACACCAGGAGTTTTACTGCTTTTATTTGTTTGTCTGGCTGGTTACCCTTTTTATGTCTGACTGAGGTATTTTGCTTTTTGTGGTTATCTTTGTTTTGTTTGGGTTTCAGTTTTTGTGGTTGTTGTTCTTTCCTTTTCTCTTTCTTCTACTCCTAGGCTTTCTCTCTTTCCTCAACTACCTCTTAAAATTATGATGTCCCCAAGTGAGTAAACATTTTTTCTGCCTGATTCATTTCAAAACTCTTACATTTTCTCTTTCATCCTTTCTTTTGTGAGTCCATCAAATTCCCAAAACTTGGGTGATCATCCTTTGCCATTCTATCAGGTCCCTTTCCCCTCCTGATACCACTCCACCTCCACAACAGAGTCTAATCACTCTACTAAGGGGAAAATCACTGTGTACTAGTTGCTGTATATGTTGGATTTTGTTTTATAACTATAGAACTTGATCTTATGGTCAAGGTATCAGGTTAACAACTGCCACAGTTTGTCAGCAGCTCAGCTGTACTTGATGCTGTTGCTAGCTGAACTGCTTGAACCAGGATGTCATACATGTTACAATCAGTGTTTTTCCCTTACACTGATGGTATTAATTCATAATCATCACTATAGTCCAGTATCAAAGGACTGGGTGCTGAGCCAAATAGCAAATTTTTATCCTCAACAAACAGGGAAGATAGGTTCTTGAGATAAATATAAAGAACCACCTATATCTAGAAGACATCCCTGAAGAACAGGGATACTAGTGATCCCTTGATACTAGTGATAAATCTAGTTACAAGAAATTATCAAGCACAGCAAAGGAAACAAAATAAAAGAAAAATTAAAAAACAGAAACCGATAAGAGAAAGAAGCAAAATGTAACCCCAGATTCCCAGTGCACAAAGGACAAGCCCAGAGCACAGTAAGATAAAGGAAACCAAAAGTTCAAGCACTGGAACTTTAAGAAACAATAATAGCAAAAGTTGGAAAAAGAGAAAAAGAAAAAGAAAGAAAGAAAGAAAAAAAAAAGAAATAGGAAAAAATCAATCTCTAAGGTACAAAAAGAAATGATGATCAAATTGAAAGATTAGAATTAGAGTACACAGTGATGAAAATGATGGAAACCATAAATACCCAGCACAGAAAAAAAGTGGAACCCATGAAACACATCCTAACAGAAATCCAAGAGATTAAAACTTCAATTGAAGGAATATACAACAGGGCTGGGGAGATAGCTTGGCAGTCTAAGCACCTGCCTGACAAGCACAAGGTCCTGAGTTCGATCCCTGGTACTATGTTGACCCCACAACTGGCTCACTACAAGTCCAAACTGCCTAGTGAGATCCTGTATCAAAGACAAAGAAAGAAGAAAGAAGGAGGAGGTGGAGAAAGTATTTGCAATAGATTAAACAAAGGTAAAGATAGAATATCAGATCTAGAAGGCAAGATTCCAGCTAATGAACAGGAAAAGAAAGATATCTTAAAAAACACAAAAGACCATGAAAAGTCAATCCAACATTCACAAGATGAAGCAAAGAACTGGGGTGAATGAGAAAGCTGGAGGTAATGTAAATGCCAAACAATTTCTTCACACAAATTGCTTCAGAAAACTTCTCAAAAAAGTATGAATAAATCTGACACAGAATAAACAAAGCAAACGAAACTCCAAACAGCAAAGACCAAAATAAACCTTTATCAAGGCATATAATAGTCTAGATTCCAGAGAGAAAAGAAACAAATAACCTATAAAGGAACATCCAAGGAGAGCTTGGATTGAGATATTTCAAGCCCTAAAAGAAAACAACCTCAAAATGAGATTGGCATACCCCAAAAAACTACCTTTCAAAATTGATGGAGAAATAAGAAACTTCCATGACAAAGAACACCTGAGGAAATTCAAGACCACCAAACCAACCCTTCAGAATGCTCTAAAGATTGTATTAGAAAAAGAATATAAAAACCATAATCATAAGAACATCAATAGAAAAAAGCCCCACCTGGTAAGGCAAGTAATTAAACAGGAGTAAAAAAAGGAACCACCAACAAGAAAACAATATGAGAAAGATAGACCAATACATATCTGTTACGACCCATAATATAAATAGTCTCAATTCACCAATCAAAAGGAACAGACTGGCACAAAGGATCAAGAAGTAAGATACAATACGCTGCATTCAAGAAACACATTTAACTCAAAAAGAAATTCACAAACTGAAAGTCAAAGGATAGACAACAATACTCCATGGTACAGCAACCCCAGAAAAGCAAGGGTAGCTCTTCTATTAGCAGACAATGCGAACTTCAAGGCAAAACTAATCAAAATAGACAAAGAAGGTCAACTACATTCTTGTTGAGGGAAAACTCCAATAAGAGATAACAGTCACACCAAACATTAGTGCACTCAACTGTACAAAACAAATATTAACAGACATGGACAAATCAACACAATTGTAATGGGGGATCTCAGTACCCCATTTTCACAATTAAATCAACTAAACAAAAAAATCAGCAAAGAAATATCAGAATTAAAACAAGCTTTTGAAGAAATGGATTCAGATGTCTATAGAGTGTGCCACTCTATAACATCATAAGACACGTTCTTCTTAGCTGCACATGGGATGATATCCAAAGTAGAGCACATACTAGCCCATAGCACAACCTGAAGTAAATGCAGAGGAATTGTCCCATGCATATTATTGGGCCACAGTGCAATGAAATTGGAAGTCAATGGCAAAAAACCCCACAAAACTACATAAATATGTTGAACAACACCCTTCTGAACAATCAATGGATCACGGAGGAAATTAAAGAAGAAATTAAACAATATCTATAATTAAAATGCCAACCTGCTTTGAAACTCAGTTTTCTTGTTATGTTATCTTTCTCTTTAAAAAAAAAAATTATAGTCTTGGGAGCTGGGCAAGGTGGTGCATGCCTGTAATTTCAGCACTTGGGAGGTTGAGGCAGGAGGACCAATGTGAGTGCAAGGCCAGCCTGGGCTACAAAACTGAGCTCAAGGCCAGCCTAAACTGCATAGCGAGACTCTGTCTCAAAAAGAACAAAAACAAAATAAAACAAAAACAAACAAAAAACCCCAAACATTATGGCCTTGGGGAAAAAATGCTGATACAGCATATTGGAACTTATGGGATGCAATGAAAGCAGTCCTGAGGGAAATTTATAATGATAAATTCTCATACCAGGAAAACAGAAAGAGCTTGAATAAAGAACTTTTTTTTTTTTTTCCCCCAGGACCAGAGTTTGACCTCGCACTTGCCAGGCAAGCACATGTGCCACAGAACTCTCTCTCCAACCCCCAAAGAACTTAATATTGCACTTCAAACTCCTATAAAAAGAATAATAAATCAAATCCAAAGCTTGCATGAAAGGAAATTATAAAGATCAGAGCAGAAATCAATACAATTGAGAAAAAAAAAAAAAAAGAATCAATGAAGAGTTGACTGTTTGAAAGATTAATATTGATAAACCCCTAGCCAATCTTATCAAAAAGAGGAAAGAAAAGACCAAAAGTCAAGCAATTAGGAATGGAAGAAATCACAATGGACACTGTACAAATTCAGAAGATCATCAACATCTACATCAAGAACTTGTACTCTAACAGAATGGAAAACACAAAAGAAACAGACAGATTGCAGATTGGGCCGGCAAGATAGCTCAGTGGACTATACACTTGCTTAGGCAAGTACAAGGACCTGTGTTTGATCCCCAGCACAATGTGCCATGCCAGCCCTGCCCCTGGGTGTGCTAAACCAGCCACCAGGAATGGGCATGGTGGTGTACCCCTGTAATCTCAGCTCTGGGGAGGTTGAAAACAGGAGGATCACTATGAGTCTGAGCTACGTAGTAAGACTCTGTTCAAAAAAAAAAAAAAAACAAAAACAAAAACCTCAAAAAACAAACAAAACCCAATCCAGAAACACTAAATCTGCTGGAAGAGAGGAGGTGAAGATCTTGAAGACATAGGTGTAGGTAGAGAGTTCATGAACAAGACCCAGGTTACATAGGAAACAGGTGAAAGAATCAACAACTGGGATCTCATCTTATTACAAAACTTTTGCACATCCAAAGAAATCAACAGACTAAAAAGACAACACACATACTGGCAAAAAATTTTTAGCCAGTTGTCCTCAGACAAGGGGCTTGTATCTAGAATATATAAAGAATTAAAAAAAAAAATCAGATCCCCAAATTGAAAGACCCAGTCCAAAAAGGGGAATTTGAGATGCAGATTTATTTCTCAAATGAAGAAATACAAATGGCAAATAATTTGATGACAAAATGTTCAACATCATTGGTCATTTGAGAAATGAAAGCTTAAATAACATCTTTCATCTCACTCCAGAAAGAATGGGTATCATCAAGAAATCAACCCAGGACGGGATCCCTGGCACCACCTACTAGCCACCAGGTCCGGGCATAGTGGCACATGCCTGTAATCCCAGCGCGCTGGGGAGGCTGAAAACAGGAGGATCACTATGAGTCTGAACTGTGTAGTAAGACCTACACCACACACACACACACACACACACACACACACACACACACACACACGAATAACAAAACAAAACAAAAAAAGAAATCAACCAGTAACAAATGCTGTATGCACTGTGGGGAAAAGAAACACTTCGCTACTGTTGGTGGGAATACAGATTCCTGCAATCACTGTGGAAATCAAAACCAGTATGGAGACTCCTCAAAAAGTTAAGATGAAAGGTCCCATTTCACCCAGTTATTAAATCTTCCCAGAAGAATTAAAAACATCACACTACAGTGATACATATGGACCCATTTTTAAAGAACTTTTTTTTTTTTTTTTGGTTTGCTTGTTTGTTTATTTATTTTATGGCTGGCTCAGCCTGCCCTGGTGGGGCTGGCGCAGCATGTGGTGCCAGGGATCGAACCACAGTCCCTGCAGTTGCCTGAGCTTTCCTAAGCAGGCGCTTTAGACCACTGAACCATCTCACTGGCCCCAACATGTTCAGTTAGATTTTTTTTTTTTTAAAGGACTGGGGTTCAAACTCATGACCTTGCACTTGCCAGGCAGGAACTTGTGCCTTGGAGCTATCTCCCCGGACCCATTTTTATAGTAGCACAATTTTTTTTTTTATGGCTGGCTCAGCCTGCCCGGCAGGTGGGGCTGGTGCAGCATGTGGTGCTGTGGATCAAACTGCGGTCCCTGCAGTTGCGTAAGCTTCCTAAGCAGGCACTTTAGACTGCTGAACCACCTTGCCGGCCTCATAGCAGCACAATTTGCAATAGCTAAATGTTTTTTAATGTATTTGATAAAGGGTCTCACTACACAGCTCAGATCCATAGTGATCATTTTTCAGCCTTCCCAGCACTGGGATTACAGGCGTGCACTGCCATGACCAGACTCGGTTGCCAGCTCAGTGGGCCTAGGGTTGGGGCTGGCATAGCATGTGGTACTTGGGATCGAATCCCAGGCCCTGTACTTGCCTAAAGTAACAGGTAAATCTTGTAATAGCTAAAACAAACCAAATGTCATCAACTGAACAATGGGCATTTTTGTAAAATGGAATACTTCTCAGTCATACAAAGGATAAACTTGAGACTTTTATAGGTAAATGGACGCAACTTGAGGCCATACTCATAAGTAAAATAAATCAGACTTGCATATGTAAACATCATATTGTCTCTGCAGTGTTCAAAGGGAAAGAGGAACTAGGATGGAAAATAGGGGAGCAGGGAAAGGGGAAGGGAAAAAAGGAAAAACAAAAAAAGCAAGTCAGTCATACTATCATGTCTCTGACTGAAAGGAAAGTTTGTCAATATTGATTGGAGGAAATTTTAATGCCCATATCTTATACTCTGAGCAACTACTTTTTTTTTTTCTTTTTTTTTTTTTGGTCTTTTTGAGACAGGGTCTCGCTATGCAGTTCAGGCTGCCTTGAGCTCACTTTTGTAGCCCAGGCTGGTCTCGAACTCACACCGATCCTCCTTCCTCAGCCTCCCAAATGCTGGGATTACAGGCGTGTGCCACCATGCCCGGCTTCTGAGCAACTACTTGAAAGATAACAATATCCATTATATTAACCATTGTTATTCTCGTATTGTTTTGTGCTATGAAATTTTGTTCTCTCTCTCTCTCTCCTTTCTTTTTTGGTCTTTTTGAGACGGGGTCTTACTACGCAGTTCAGGCTGGTCTTGAGCTCACTTTGTAGCCCAGGCTGGTCTTAAACTTGCAACAATGCTCCTGCCTCAGCCTCCCAAGTGCTGGGATTACAGGTGTGTGTAAATTATTTCTTCATTAAAAAAAATCGCATATATAATCCCTATTATACATTACTGAATTAATCTTTATAAAATAAATATTAACATAAACTTACTGAAACTTACCTTGACAATGGTTTGATAAACAAAAGGAAGGATTTGTTTGGACCACTGTTTTTCTAGACGAACTTCACCATTATGATTTATTTGATATTTACGACCTGTGAGTAACTGAGCATATACAACTATAGATGTTTCATTTATTATTATTCCTTTTCTTCTCAAGTAACTAAAAGAAATAAGAAATATATATGTTTTTCATAATCTAAGGAGATAATTTTCACCCAACTAGAAAAAACAATAGATGAGTATCAACTGATAAAATCTTTTAGCAAACTAGGAATATAAAGAAATTTTCTTAAGTAAAAAAATACTAGGGGTTGGGGAGATAGCTCAGGGGCACAAGTGCCTGTCTGGAAAGTGCAAGGTCCTGGGTTTGATCCTCGGTTCTGAAAAAAAAAAACCAACTAATTAAGGAGTCTTTCTTTCTCTCTTTCTTTCTTTCTTTTTTTCTTTCTTTTCTTTTTCTTTCTTGTATTTTGTGCAGGATCTCACTATGCAGCTTGGACTCATAGTGATCCTCCTGTTTTCAAGCCTCCCAGTGCTGAGATTAAGGATGTGCTCCACCACTGGGGACTCAGTGGCTGACTTAGCGTGTTTGGGGGTGGGGCCAGTACAGCATGTGGTGACAGGGATCAAACCCTGGTCCTTGGGCTTGCCTAAGCAGACACTAAATCCACTGAACTACCTTACTGGCCTTTGATTTGATTTTTCTTGACTGTCACTGGCAAGTTAGAAATCTTACATTTCAATTTCTATTAATGGCTACTTTTTCTGTCTTGTTATAACGCATTGCTACGTAGTCCAGGTTGAACTTATGGTGGTTCTCCTCTCCAGCCTCCTGGTGCTGAGGGACCCCCCCACAGCAAGTCAGCTGCAGCTCTAGGACCCATTCCCCTTCTCAGAGCCTCACTTCTGAACACATGAGGCCTTTGAGGGACACTCTAGATCTACATCATAGCATATCTCATTCCCTCTTCAAATGTACTGTTTGGTCTTCCTGAATGTCACACTTTTCCTTCTTATGTGCTTTTACACAGTACAATTCTTTGAATAAAAACAAAAATCCAATCCGTTCATTTCTACATCCTTCTTTAGTTTTGTTTTAATGTTTTCCATGACTATCACTCTTGATCATTCCTTTACCCATTCTAGTTTCGCTTTCAGCCTTGTAAAATAGCTCTTGCTTGGTTTCTTTAAAACATCTCACATGACTTATTGTTTTATTTTAGAATATGATTTTTACTTTTGATTTACAGATGGAATCCTTTCCTAGTTTATTTCCTGTCTCTGAGTTTGCCTCTTTTCTTCTCCTTTCTTTTCATCAATACGTAGTACTTTTCCTGCTGCCATAGGGACTTCACAGCTAAGTCTTTCATCAATCTGAAATGTATTTTTTTCACTCATACCTTAATTTCTATTCCTCAAATAACAGGTTAGTTGACATTTCCTTGGGAAACGTGGAAAATTCCTCCCTAGATAAGTCAAAACTCCGCTATTAGGTGGTCTCAGAGTATCACTCTTCCAATAATTATTATATTGCAGTT
>PVKN010021290.1:0-15596 GCA_004027915.1 Capromys pilorides
ACATACAAACTACTGAAGGCTCTGCATAATGGTATTTGTTTTGTTTTGTTTTGTTTTGGTGGTATCAGGGATCAAGGATCTTGTGCTTGCCAGGCAAGCATTTATTCCACTGTATAATTGTATTTCTGTCCTGTTCTACAAGGACTTTTTTTTTTTTAGAGAGAGTTGGTTTCCTTAACCTTATCACAAGTTGAACTGATTCATGGGTGGCTCTGTTCAATTCCAGCTGGTTTGTTCTGGTTCGTGATGTGTCTGTCTGTCTCTGTCTCTGTTTCTCTGACAGAGCATTGTCGTGTAGTTCAGCCTTGCTTTATATTCACTGTGTAATACAGTCTGACCTCAAATTCACAGTAATCCTCCTGCCTCAGCCTCCCAAGTACAAGTGCTGGGATTAGAAGATGTCAGCTACTCCTGGATGACATCTCTATTCTTCAGAAGTATTCACTGAACTATTTAGGAGAAGGGAACCATGGTACATAATTAATCTTCAGGTAGTCAGGAGGAGTGGGAGAGAGCTCTCTAAATGGTGAGCAAATGTAGCAAAGTACCACGTCATGCTGGAGAAAAAGAATAGGATGTTCTTTGTATTTTATTCATGCCACATGTTATGAATCTGAAATTATTTCCTCTAAAAATAATTAAAAATACTATAAAATGGAAATACTACTCAAACATTTATCAAACTGTAACCGTTCTTAAGGTACTCTCTTGGGTTCATAGCCATGGAATTTGAAAACTGTTGTACTGTGTGATTTTTAGTGTTCATGTGGCTGGGTGAGGTTGTTGATACTTGTAATCCCAGCTCTTGGCTGAGAGAGTACAAGGCCAGCCTGGCCTAGTAGTGAGATACTGTCTAAAAAAAAATATGTTAAAAATCTATTTGAGGTCATTTGATATTAGTGAGGACACAGGAAAGGAGTGCAGGAAAGGAGACTTACAGAAGTGTGGGCAGGTGGAGAGGGAAGTGCCCAGGACCAGCCAAGTGGAACACTGTGACTTCCTAGGCCTGGAGGAATGGGAGAGGCATGCAGTGCAGGGAAGGTGCTAGTAGCCCATTGCTCACCAAAAGGGATGACAGGGCAAGGAGGTCAGCCTCCCTGCTTGTCTTCCCCTGTATTATATAGTCAGGATTTGCAAAGGGAACAATACTAGGACACATAAATTTGTAAGATTATTATTTTATAATAGCCACCCAAAGAGTCATATACAAAAAGAATGCAGGAAACCTGTGCACACATTCAAGGTCAAAGAACCTAACTGAGAGCTTACATGAGTTCAGATAAAGACCTAGGGCCATGACAATGCCACCCCACCCTCAAGTCCAGCTGGAGGCCTAGAGCCCATAGCAATGCTTCATGCAGACATTTTTCATGGATCTGCGCTGAGAAGGCCCAAAAGTCAGTGGTTGAAGCTAAAACGTGTGGTAGCATGGAGAAGGTCCTGTCCAGCAGGCTTGGAGATCTGCACTACAGCCAGGAAGCAAGTAAGAACCAGAGCTCCCCGAAAGGTACCACAGCTATCTTCAGCAATAGCAAAGTCCCAATCCCCTCCAACAATGAGAACAGCCAAGTCTGTATCAGGAAAGCCGGTATGACAGGCTTATGCAGAAGACTGAACAGTGCACTACAGTGCACTATCTTCCCCTCTAGAGCCAGGAAGTGATACTCAAAGTGAGGACCAGAGGTTCCCCAAAGTGAACTGTAGCCATCTCAGGGACAGTGAGGTCCCAAGTATTACCAGGGATGAGAACAGCCAAATTCATTAGGAAAGCCAGCATGACAAGGTCCTCCAGGAAACAAACAAACACACAAAACAAAACAAAACAAAAAAATCAGCTTCAACAGCTCCCTACATATTCTAAGCTTCTTTCTCTCCAGTTCTGCCTTTATGCTGCCAGCAGCAGTCCTCAGATGAGCCTCCCACACCCAGCACCACGCTGGTTCAGTTCAGCTGGGTGTTACAAGTTGACCACCACTACACCCTGTCCTCCTGTTTCCTGTAGGGCCTCCCACAGCCCTTCTCCAGCAGAAAGCTAGGGGACAAGAAGCCCAGGTACAGTAGATGTGGACACCTAGCTCTGGTACACAGAGCAGATGGAGAATGCACTTGCAGGACCCATTGAGGCTTCCCAGAATCCAGGAAAGACATAGGAAGGGAGAATTGGAAAGGGGCCTATGGGTAGGTGAAAGGTCATCAAGATAGAGGGGGCAGGTATGTGCAATGCTTGAGTATTTTTCCTGTCACCCCCCCATTCACATCGTGCCGGTATGTCCACAGATACCAAGCATGTTACTGTGACTCCACTTTGGGAAAGACTTCAGCAAAATTCATTTGAGTTTGGCAAGATCAATTTTAGGAATTGTTGTGTTGTGACATTTATCTTAAAGTTGATCAATCAGATGAGTGTTATGTACCTAGTGTTTGTCGGATAGCACCCGTGACATGATGTGAAACATAAAAAGAGTATGATTTGATCCATTCCCTTGGCTGTTCCCAGTTGAGCTGGGAGCTTCATCATTTACATAGGAAAAGTAAGGGCCAGGGATATATATAGCTCAGCAGCATAGCACCTGCCTGGCAAGCACAAGGCCCTGAGCTCAGTTCCTGGTACTGAAAAAAAAAAAGCGATGCCAACTAGTGCCACATTCACTGGTAGTGCCAATATGGGAGAGGTTCTTACTAGTCATGCATTTTCCTCATTTTATAGAACATGATGCCAGCGGCTTTTATGTTTGAGCAAGAAATGTGGCTTTTTTGTTGTTGTTGTTTGTATTTTAGAGAAGGGTCTACACAGTGTTCAGAGTCTTGCTACTAGATCAGACTCACAGTGATCTGCTTGTTTACAGCCTATCATGAGCTGGGATTACAGATGTGCGCCACCACACCCAGTCTCAATTGCCATCACAGCACGTCGCAGGGGCGAGGTGTGGTTTTGGATGCAGATTTTTGTCAGAAAAAAAAAAAAAAATCCATTTTCATGCTCTGTTTCTAACTGGTTTATTTAAAAATTTTGACAGTTAACTAAAGTGTTTGGTTTAAAATGGGCACTAGCATTTCAAGTGCATTTACCCTCAGCTCTGAAATTATGGGCATATGCCACCATCCCCGGACTCATTTGCCAGCTCAGCATGCCCTGGGGACAGGGATGGCAGGGCATATGGAACTGAAGATCAAACCCTGATCCCTGAACTTGCCAAAGCAGGTGCTTAGTCCCCTGAGTTTTCTCCCCACCTTGGGTTTTTTTAAAAGATGAATTATGGACTATTTTGATTTTCAGTATAGTTTGAAACCTGTAAAGAGTGCCCCACAGTGATCATTAGAGCTTATCAAGTGGAAGGTCTGCTCAGATGTCCCGTGAAAACATAAAACATCTTCAGAATTATATGTGGGGACCTTGAAGAATACAGAATCATCCTAGAGATGGGCATGTGTTTTGGGAAGCTGTCTGAGTAGGAATGCCTCTCAACCAAAAGGGATTCACGAGTCGCATAGGGCAGATGGTCCTGCAGCCTATTGACTTTCCCTAAAAAGGTGTATTAAGACCTAGTCCCTGCTTCTCCAGATTGGGACCTTTGTTGGAAATAACATCTACACCGTAGATGTAGGGTCTGTAATGAAGTTAAAATGGGACCATCTGGGTGGGCCTTACTCCACTGTGACACACCCTTATAAAAGGGGAATTTGGGGCATAGATGCATGTGAGGACAGAAAGTGTAGACATACACCAGAAAGGCGCTGCCACAAATCAAAGGATATCTGGATCTCTCAGAAGGTACAAGAGGAGGTGTATGGCCCTGCCAACACCTCAATTTTGGAGTAGCCTCCAGACTGGTGAGTCAAGATAATTTTGTTGTGCTAAGCCACCCCATCTGTCGTTGTTATCACAATCCTAAATCACTGCTCAAATCTCAGCTCAAGTAAAGATGGAGCCTACCAGTAGCATACTCTGAATTCTTTTATGAGCCTGCCAGAGGGTGATAAGAAGGTAAAAGTTCATGGCTGTGGTTTTATAAACATGAAAAGCCTATGTTTTTATTTTGTGACTGCTACTTTAATCAAAACATTTTCATATTAAGACAGTTGGTGATATAAATGTGCAAGAAAGTGTAGGAAAAATTGATCCCTTCTGTATAGTCTTAATTTCTTTGGTTAGTGTTTTAGAAATCTTGCTTTTTACTTATAGCTGAAAGTCCTTACTATGAGTAAGCTGGGCATTAAAAGAGAACAGTCATTCTCGTGTTGTTGAAAACTCTATCAAAAAAGAACTGTAGTTTGAGAAGATACATAGATCTTGAAATAGTGTGTGGTTTGGGTGCTTGCAGTGCACTGCATCTGTCCAGGCCTCCACTTTACGCAGATTGAGATTTTACCTTCATTTTGGGTGCTAAGAAGTAGCAGTTGAAGCAAGGCTAGGCTAGATAGCAGTCCCTGGTAAAAGGATATCTTCACTATATATGTCATTCACTGCCTGTAGTAGTATTGTCTTGAGTTTGCTTTACTTCTGTTTTTGTTTTGTTTTGTTTGTTTGTCCTGGGTTTTTAAGAAACTGCAGAAATAATTCATTCTTATCACAGGATAACAGGACCTATAGAAAACTAAAGCCCTGTGTTTTTTTCTATTCAAAGATGAGGAAATGTAAAGAAATGAAGTTCATTAATGTGATAAATATCTAGGTAGTGCTATGTTTCACGTGTTTTTTTAGCACTTGAGGTGCAGCATAAAACAAAACCAGGAAAAATCTCTCTCTGTCCTGCAGGAAGGTGGCAGGCAACCAATGAGCCAGACTGACTATTAGTAAGGTAGGGGTGAGGAGGCAGTAGCAATGCTCTTTAATGCCACAAGGTGGCATCTTTACACAGTAGAAAGGCACCCGTTGCCTCCTTGAGGGTCTGTGGGTGGGTGTGGCCTCTCATTTTCAACTAGGAGTTTTATGGCTTTGTTGATGAATGCTTTACTTTGACCCTGATGCTTTGATATATTAACCCACAATAAGGTCCTGCACAACTACACAGAACAAAAGAGCATGAAATTGACATTGTGCAAGTGTCTTTTGGGTAGTCAAAATTCATATAGTACATGCTAGGGGTTGTGGAAATGTAATTTTCTTTCCTTACCATGTTCAAATAATATATAGTTCAACAGAAGAAGCAAATTTTAAGCGCAAACTGTAAAAAAAGAGTTAACTGTAAAGACAATTTTAAACCATGGATATTTATCTTTGTAGGTGTATCTGTCTAAATTCGAACTGGTGATTGAACCTAGGGCTTTTGCACTGGGCTACATCCCCAGCCCTTTTAAAATTATAAATTTTTTATTTTGAGAATTGAGTCTCATTAGATTACTAGTAGCCAGGCTGAGCTTCAGTTTTCGCTCTCTGCCTCCCTCCCCCCCCCCACACACACACCTTGGCCTTCCGGGGTGTTGGGATCATAGGTGCAAGTGTGTTACCACACTTGGGCACACCGCCGATAATTTTATTTTAGCTCTTTTTCATTTTGTTTTCTTTTTATCTGTGACTGTGCATGATATCAATTTTTTTATGTAGTTATAATGTGTGTGTGTGAATACTGTGTTTTCGTTTAGTACTGTTACCAATATGCAGTAGTGTAGTTTTAAGTAGTTTTTACACTTGATCTTAGCCAAAAGGCCAAGAAGTGATTTTAAAAAGTTTTTAAAACATAGTGTTCTACTGATCTTTTTCAGCTGGCCAGGGTTAGTGGGAGAAAATAATTCCAATAAAAGTCACGTCATAGCACTAGATATCTTAAAAGAATAGGAACAAAATAGCCCAAAATGACTTCACCCTAGTTCCTAAGGAATGTGTTTTAAGAGAAGTTTTTCCAGGCAATTTCATGATTCCTAAGTGATCTGGTTATTGACTTAAAGTCTGTTCTGGGACTCTTTTTGTTTCCTTTGTCAGCTTTGGGCATGCTGTGTGGTTCTGAGCTGTCCTCACAGGCTGTTTATGGCACTTCCTGCTGCCTTCTCAGACCCCTAGGTTGTAAACTATCCTCTGTTTTTTGCACATTTGTTGGCTTTTCTCCTGGAGACTGGAGTAAGGTTCTGCTTTCTAAGCATCTGATCTAGAGGCTCTTAACCCTGCTGCCCCAGCCCCCTCCACATTGCTATGGCTAAACTTGGGTTGTGTGTGTGTGTTTTATGTTAATGATGAGAGATGAGGCTGTCCTCAGTAGTTCTCAGACTGGGCAGCAGCTGCCTCACCTGAGGACTGTTAGGAATATTAAGTTTTCAGGCTCACTGAATCCCAGACTGTGTGATGGGATCCACATCCTGCAGGTGCCCTGGCTGTATACTAAACTTAGGAACCACTGTCCTGATACATTGATGCTCCAGTGAGAGAAGTCACATCATTAGTTTTTGGCACTGGTTCCCCTCAGGTCTTGCTATCTGTTGTTTTATGACATAAAGTAGATGATTTCTTAGCACTAAAGAGCAAATGCTGCATCATTGAACTATGTCCCCAGCCCTGTATTTGATTTTTTGAACATTGGTATTCCATAGCATATTTAAAGCTGATAATACTTTGACTTATTGATGTGGCTGCCTTTGGGGATTTTGTTGGCCATTTGACTCATCCAGTCATGAATGTAGTGGAGAGGAAGTAGTACGCGTAGTTCCTCCCCCTCACCGTGATGTTCCCTTATCGTGGGCTGTGTGGCTCCTTGGTGACTACTTTGCAGTTGTTCCATTGAGCCATCTGCCAGGCAGTAGGCCTTGCTTTGTGAATCAGCCCTGCTGGCAGCGTCTCCATACCAAGCTGCCTTCTGTTTCTCACAGAACAGATACAAGTCTGTGCCATGAGACAGTCGGGCTCCTCAGCTCTGCTTTCAGCCCTTTAAATAACACATTCTTGAAGTCTTAAGTACATGTTTGGCAGTTAAGGGAGGCCATTAAAGCACAAAGCAAAGCAACAAAAGAAGTCCTTTCTGCTCTGGACTAAAAACTACTAAGAACAAAGGAAAAAGAGTTCAAGAGTATTGGTTGTTCAGGGACAATTAGCAGTCAGAAACATGAATATTCTGACCTAAGAAATCAGTGCAGGCCTTGCTAAGGGAAGATAGGGTAAATAGATGCTTAGGAGAGATTTGTGGTTTATATCTTCTTGAGAATTGTTGTGTCTCTTTCTTGTAGACCTGGAAATGAAAGAGCAAGAATTGGAGCAGCTAAAACTGGATTGTGAGCATTTCAAAGCCCGCCTGGAAACCTTGCAGGCTGACAGTGGAAGGGAGAAGAAGGTAGGGTGACCAGGACCAGGCTCTTCAGGCATGTCAGAAAGCCATGTTAGTTTGCTACTCTTTACCAACCATGAGCAGTTCATCTTATGTTTTCTCCCCTAATCTTTAGTAAAGGGTGGTTTTTGAATGTGTATATTCTGCATGGGTTGCAAGATGAATGAGCAGTTGGATTTTATAACCATTTAGCATGTAGATCATTCGTTTGGTACATTTTAATTTCATATTTTAAAAAATTCACTGTAAAACATAAAGACTCAAAATAAGAATCTAGGGAAAATATTGTGCATATAAGGATTTATATTGGAGCTAGATATATTAAATCAGAAGTATGTATAATTTGGTATTACTGGCATTTTATAAATAACGTGTTTTATTTCAGTATTAGGAGAAGCCATTAATTATGCTTTGAAATGTTTTACATTTTAGGTGGCAAATTATTGCCTCTTTGTTTCCATAAAACTGCATCTTGTATTTTGCCACTTGTAAAATTTGGGACTCATGCTAGGCCTTGTGGCACATGCCTATAACCTTAGCAGCTGAGGCAGAAGGGTTGCAGGTTCAAAGCTGGGCTGGGCAACTTAGTGAGACCCCCATTTCAAAATAAAAAATAAAGGGGCTAAGGATATAGTTCAGTGTAATGGCCCTGTGTTCAATCCCCAAAAATGG
This sequence comes from Capromys pilorides, assembly GCA_004027915.1. Lineage (NCBI taxonomy): Eukaryota > Metazoa > Chordata > Mammalia > Rodentia > Capromyidae > Capromys > Capromys pilorides. Next base: position 7,923 of record PVKN010021290.1, read on the forward strand.
GGTACCAAAAACGGGGCGGGGAGACGTATATATTTCTGTTTTTGAATAATGTAATGGCAGTAATAATGACAGCCACTAGTGTATGCTGGCAGGTGGCAGTGGCTGTCCCACCAGGTGTCTTATTGACTGTCCATGGAAGAAGACTAGTGGCCAGTCCAGGGCCCACTACCTGGTGCTAACCTGCATCGTCTTTTCCTCCTCGCATAAGAGTAGTTCTAACTTTCTGTGTCTGCTAGGTCTCTGACTCTCTGTGCATGCTAAGTGCTGAGCAAGCAGATGAGCACAGGAGGGGGCTGTGCTCTCTGGCCTGAGTTACGTTGGGTACCCCCCTCCTTCAAGTTGAAACTTAGTTTTGCCATATTCTGACTAGATCATAGTAAACTAAAATGGACATTGGGGAAGTTTCAGGCTAAACATTTCATGCTCTGAAAGAATTTGACCATCAGGCCAGAAGAAATTTGAAAACTGACAAATGCGATCCATCGATGCTGTCCTTCCTTAAGTTGCTAAGATAGTTTTAAGATTGAAGGTTATATCTAGCAGAATCTTAGATTTCCTTTTTTTAAAAAAAAAAAACAAACAGCTAATAGACAAAGGGAAAAATAGATGTTTTACTGGCATTGTAGATATAATGCTTAAAAATAAGTCATGCCAGTAAATGCCAGTATTGAAGGATGAAATGACTGCAGTAGTATAGTTTCAGCTCTCTGGGGTATTATTATTGCTGTGATATTTAGATTTCAATTAAAATATAAGACTGTTTTAGCCTACAATGTCTTCTATTTCCAGTCAGGTTTCCTGTTGAATAGTCCAGCCAGGACTATTCTACACAGATGAAAGCCCTGCAGGTTGGCTTCTACAAGGCTGTTTCTCTTGGGTGGCAGTGTTTGCTATAGCCTTTGCTATATACCTCAGCTTTATCCCTCAGAATTGTTAACAACAAATAAAAGGCAAACTTCATAGGGATTGTTTAGCTGCATAAACTTACTAAAAATTATCAAACTTTAGAAAAGAAAAATTTGGTGGAATATAATATATACCTAAATAAAGCTGTTGTGAAGATGTAGTATTCAAATCCTGGGACTTTTCCCTATTTGAGGTGGGCACTCATATATAATAGAGTATGAGGCACAAAACTTTCAAGATTCTTTCAAAATCTATAGTCCATTTTTGATTGTAGCTGAACTATACTATGAGTTTTCTTTTAAAAATTTCTTGGAACATTATACTAATATTGGCAACAACTTCTCTTTTATTATCATAAAAGTAATAGTTCTTTCCTAGCAAGTAAAATATAGAAAATAAAAATACAAATAGCAAAAATAAGTAGTTGACATTGTAGCTGGTTTGCTGACTGAAAGATACATTCCACTAGAAAAGAGCCCACAGAGGGCATAGGACCATGGTGAGCCTTGGGACAGCAGTTCCCCAGAGAGAGGACAGGTGAACCCACACCATCTGTGATCACTCTGATACTTAAGAGATTCGGGCCAGCAAGGCAAAGAAAGCCCTTGGTGCAGATGCTTAGTGAAATCAACCTTTCAAGCAGTGGTGAATCCTTCCAAAGCAACCCAATGCTGTCTGACAAGCTGTGCTGTGTCATCGAGGAGGAACCTTTTTTCCCAGGGTTCAAAGGTGGTTACTGCCAGGACTCTGTCCTGGGTAACTCCACATGTCACAAGGAGACATCCAGTTCTGACTTACCTCATTTAAGGCCCAAATCAAGGACTGCTTAAGGAAGAGGAATCAGGACTGGTGAGATAGCTCAGCAATCTAAAGCACTTGCTTAGACAAGCTTAGGCAACTGCAGGGACCTCTGAGGTTCGATCCCCGGCACCACATGCTGCACCAGCCCCACCCCCAGGGCAGGCTGAGCTGGCCATAACATAAATAAATAATAAATAAAGTTAAAATTTAAAAAAAAATGGAGAGGAATCAGGTCTACCACAGCCAGGGACAAAGCCTCTGCTCACAACCTTCTGCTGGGGACTGGGAGTTGCTACTGCCCACATAGCACACCTCTTCCTAATACTAACTCCTTTTCCATTTGACCTTTCCTCAGATGCTGGACTCAGTCATCTCCACCTTCCCTGACACTGAAGTGTGGGGCCTGGGGAGGTAGCTCAGTAGAATAAGCACTTGCCAGGCAAGCGCAAGGACCTGAGTTCAATCCCCGGTTCTGCAAAAACAAACAAACAAACAAAAAAACCCACCTGACACTGAAGTGTGTACTGACAGTACTCTAATCTAGAATTCCAGCCCCTGGGTTCTTTCCTGGTTCCTGAAGTATAAAATGAGTCTTCAGTGTCCCACCCTGTGATCTGTGCAGTCCTGGATAGGGATCACAGACTTTTGACTTACCTGTATTGCACCCTGTGTTTTTTTTTCCCCCCACATACATTATCAGATGAGTTTATCAGTGCTCCAAAAAATATTTTGCTAGGAATTTGATTAGAATTGTGGCATATCTATATGTTAGTCAGTTTGTGGAGAACTGTTATTTTTTAGCATGTCTCCCATTTACTTGTCTTTAATGTTTTTCACCGCATTTTAATTTTCAGAATACATATTCCATATATGTTGTGTTATATTTTTCCTCCAAGTACTTCATTTTCTTTGGAGCAATTGTAAATGGTATTGGGCTTTTCATTTTGGTTTTTGCTTTTTTGTTAGCGTATAGAAATGCAATTGCTTTTTGTGTGTATTTCTTATATCCTGTAACTTAGCTAGACTTCCTGTGAGTTCTAGAAATTCTTTTGTAGGTTGTGCATCAACAATTATGTTTCTGCAAATAGGGATATATAGTTCTAATTCTTCCTACTGCTATCTATACCTTTCTGTAGTTCTCTTCTGTTGTGCTGCTTGGAAATCCTAGTACTATATTGAACAAGAAGGATGAGATTGGGCCCTTTATTTGTTTCTAATTTTAGGAGAAAGCGTTGGTGTTTTAGCAATAAGTATGATTTTTGTCAGAAAGGGCTTTTTTTGTATATATTTTCTATGATTTTTTTTTTTTTTTTTTTGTACAGGGTCTTACTACACAGATCAGACTCATAGTGATCCTCCTGTTTGCAGCCTTCAAACACTGGGATTGTAGACCACCACTCCCAGTCTCAGTCACTGTCTGAGCATGCTCAAGGGGCAGGGTCAGCATGGCACTCCAGGGATCGAACCCCAGTCCCTGTGTCTGCCTAGCAGGCGCTTTAATCTGATAAGCTATCTGGCCAGCCCTCTGTGAAACTGAAGAAGTCCCCCTCTATTCCAAGTTTGTTGAGATTTTCTTTTCTTAGCAATTTTTGCATCTGTGGAACACAATACCTGATACCCACAACTTAAAGGAGGAAAAGTTAGAAAACTTAAAGAAAAAAGATTAGAAAGGTAGACATGGCATGGTGGAAGGGCATGGGTAGCAGAAAACTGCTCATATCATGGAGAGATAAAGGAGACGGGGTGGTTACACCATTCTAGAGAAACAGTATATCCTTCTAGTAACCCCCTCCCCAGAGAACTGTCTCTAATCAAGTCCCACCTCTTAACAACACACTTAGCTCCGAGTATACCTGTGAATTGATTCATTAAATGAGAACAGTACCCCCTGATCCAGTCAGCATCCCAAAGCCCCACCTCTATAACACAAAAGGCTTTGGGAAAACATTGTAAATATAAATCATAATATTCTACTCCTGTATACATCTCTATACAAAATGCAGGGCCAGGGAGATAGCTCCGTGGCACAGGTGCCTGACTGGCAAGTGCAAGGTCATGAACTTGAACCCCAGTCCCACAAAAAAAAAAAAAAAAAAAAAGCATTTAGTTTATCTCTAGGAGTTACCAGAGTTTTAGCAATGTGTAACAGCATTACTGAAAAGTTCAAGTCCAAAATATTCTGTAAGACTCAAGGCAAACTCTTAGCCATGACCTTCATAAAATTAGAAAGTTAAGCACTGTCAATATACAGTGTCACAGGGTTAACATTCCCATTCCAAAAGGGAGAGATGGTATAGAAAGGAATGGGACGAAAGCAGGCAGGCATTAAATCCTATAGTTCTGTGTCCAGCACAGAACTAGTTGTGGCAAGATACGTACTCCAAATAACTTGGGCAGCCCTATTGATATGGCATTGATAATTGTAGCTGTTATGGCTTCTCTATTAGGATGGCTTTGCTTACTCCTTCCTGCTTTCTTGAGCAGATATTCTACATTCCTGACATGTTCTACTTCCTGGGGATCTCCACTGCACTTTCGGCTTCAGTGGCAGAACTTTACACATTATTTTCTGAGGGCCATATAATGCCTGGCCTCTTGGGCCTTCTTCTGAAATATGTTTAGAATCCTTACTGATCCTACAACTTTTGCGTTCTTCTGCTGCTAATAAAACTAGCGTCTTGTGGATGAAATCAGGGTCTTCCACCAGCTCAAGCAGTAGCTGAACCTCCTTGGATCATGTCTGTAGGGTATTCCGACTGCCTCACTGACTGAGCATTGTGAAATGATCATAAGGAATCAGCTTCCTGAGTAGCCTTTGTGAAGCAGGGTGCACTGGTGCTCTCTTCTTAAAGCAAATACTTTTACTCACACACTTAGGCCTACAAAAGGCAGAGTCTTGGTGATTCATGAGGTGCCCTCACAGCATTTTTCTATTGTCTCCATGTAAAGTTCTTGACTTCTAATGCTAATCTTTCAGCAACAGGGAGGAGATGGAGATGCAAAAAGAATTAAGATGTATTATATAAATGTACTTGCTCCTGATGATAAATATCATTAGATACTGCTGTAAACATTTATTAATCAAAATAAAAATTAAAAAATATTTTGTAGGGCGGGCAAGATAGCTCAGTGGTCTAAAGCACCTGCTTAGGCAAGCTTAGGAAACTGCAGAGACTGTGGTTTGATCCCCGGCACCACATGCTGCACCAGCTCCACCCCCATGGCAGGCTGAGCTGGCCATAACATAAATAAATAAAGGTTTTTAAAAAAATTTTTTTTTCTTTTTATTTTTTGCAGGACCAGTGTTCGAACTCACGACTTTGCACTTGCCAGGCAGGCACTTGTGCCATGGAGCTATCTCCCCAGCCCCATAAATAAAGTTTTAAAAAAATATTTCGTAAAGTTTTTTTGTTGTTATTTTGTTTTGTTTTTGCGGTACCACGTATTGAACTCAGGACCCTGTGCTTACCAGTCAGGTGCTTTTTCTACCTTGCTATCTCCCCAGCCCCAAAAATGTATTTTTTAACAGTGTTCTTTTCTCTTTATAGGCACTTCCATTCTGACAAAACAAAACATTTTAAATAGGATTTTTTTGCTCCTGATTCTCATAGATCTTGCTAAAGGCAGCAAGTACTCTCATTGCTACAGCCTGTTACCAAACTACCTTGAAATTTTGTCTAACAGATTAGTTTGCTGCCCTTAATTTTAGTCTGTATTAAATGTAGACAGATTTTTTTTTTTTTAATTAACAGAGCTAACATACATGGTCTTTAGTTCAGCTGCCAACTGAGTTCTTGCTCCCTGAGCCTGATCTTTACTGAGCCTGGTATTTACTGTCTATATTCTGGTCTTTGAAGCTCTGATCAGAATCTCCTGTCAAGCTCAGCTGACAGCATTCTAGGACTTCTTTCTGTTTGGCTTCTCCAAGACTTTACAGATTCCTCCCACACATCAGTTCCAGAGGCTTCTAAACCATATGATCAAATAGGGGCCGGCGAGATGGTTCAGTGGTCTAAAGCGCCTGCTTAGGAAAGCTCAGGCAACTGCAGGGACTGCGGTTCAGTCCCCAGCACCACATGCTGTGCCAGCCCCACCACCAGGGCAGGCTGGGCCAGCCACAAAATAAAGAAAGAAACAAACAAGTACAACAAGCAAATAAATAAATAAAAATTAAAAAAAGTCACAGCCCCACTCCTGGTACCAAAATATGTATTAGTTGGGTTCTGTAGAGGAAGATTTAATAAAAAATACAGGTAGGGTTGTACAAGGGATTTATTAAGTACTATACAGGATCAGAGGTCAAAGAGTCTCCGTGTCTGTTTATTCGATCAGGACAGGATTTGCTGTGTAGTTCAGATTGCCCTTGAGCTTACTAGGTAACCCAAGATAGCCTTGAACACACTGTCCTATGGGGTGTTTGGGAGTACCTGTATTCTATGTCCACCTCCAGTCCATGGTGTCTAGATAGTGGGGTGACCCATGGAGAAGCAGAAGTACTTTCCTGTTTAGCTTGTGGGTTTAGTTGATACTTTTGTCAGTAGTCCCCATTGCGGGTAGCCATTTAGCCTTTACGAAGGTGTAAAAACAGGAGGCCAAACAGAAAGAAGTCCTAGAATGTTATCAGCTGAGCTTGATAGGAGATTCTGATCAGAGCTTAAAACTACTTAAAGCTGATGGGTTCAGATCTTCAAAGTTATCAAACGATGTAGTGACTCTTGAGCACGAGTTTTCATTTGCAACTGTTTTTTACAATTCTGCATGCATCTCTTTAATCAATATCTCTGTGAAAGAGGAGATGTGATAGAAATATTTATAAGTCAAGTGTCTGTTTTTCTGATTTTATTTTGTTGTGAATTTAGGAGAAACTGGCTCTTCGACAGCAGCTGAATGAAGCAAAGCAGCAGCTCTTGCAGCAGGCAGAGTACTGTACAGAAATGGGAGCAGCTGCCTGCACCCTGCTGTGGGGCGTCTCCAGCAGTGAGGAGGTTGTCAAAGCCATGTTGGGAGGAGTAAGCGTGCCAAACAGTTCTCTGGATACTATTGACGTAGCTTGGAGAGTTTGTGTGTCTGCTGAGGATTTGGAGACTGAATTCATGTCTCCTATCCATTTGCACTAGTTCATTCATCAGACCATCAGCAGATACCGACTGTGTGCAGTTCTCTGTGACCTATAAAATGAATTCAGTAGGTCTTTGGTCTTTCAACACCCATGGATATTTGCAGATCTTTTACCACTTCAGTATTGTTAAACTTGTGGATATAAAGAGTGTACTTGTAACATTGTTTCAAGTACTTTTGTATATTTTATCTCATGGGTAATGAAACTGTATTTGCAGTATTTAGCATTCTTGATGCTGTGTATTCCTTAACATTTGTATGTATATATGTATATGTGTGTTTACATACTGGAGAACTTTCCTGAAGGGAAGGGATTTAAAATGGGCCTTGATGACAGAACAAAAGCAGAATTTTGGAGGATTAACTTGACAGTGAGGAGAGATCAGAATGTGGTGGGGTCATAGATGTTGGGACTAAAAGGAAATATGGCTTGGCTCTCTAGAGGGAAGATGTGATAGCCATGATGCTAAGGTATATACAGTGATGGGGTGGAACTGACTACTCTGAGGCAAGACCCTGGGAAAACAATGGCTGTGAAAGGAAATGAGAAGACAGATGTTGACAAGAAACAAGTGATGGATTGCTTATCACTTAGACATATAGTTGTATTTGACTTTGGTGGGAGGGGTCTAGATGTATTTTAGAAGACTGAGATTTATTGAGGTATGATTTCCATACTGTATAATTCACCTACTATAAGTGGCTTTTAGCAAATTTCTAGGGTTATGAAACCATCGCTACAGTCCAGTCTTAGAATATTTCTATTACCAGGAAGTGCCATTCTGCCTTTTTAAGTGTGAGCACTGAGCTTTTCTTTTTCTAATTTTTTTTTTTTTTTTACTTAACCAA
>PVKN010021291.1:0-15593 GCA_004027915.1 Capromys pilorides
TGTATCAATTATTGTGGCTGTCCTACTAACATGTTTTGAAACCATCTCAATGTTATTTCTTATTAAAATCAATAAAAATAAAAAAATTTTGCTTATAGTAATACAAAATGGCAAGAAATAAAATTTGGTAACATAATACTACTACAACCACAGTAAGAATGCCATAGAAACTACTTCTCTTATAGTGATTTTTTTTTTAATGTGTTTGCTTCAGGGTTTCACTATGCAGCTCAGACTTGCAGTGATCCTCCTCTGTCAGCTTCCCCAATGCTGGGATTACAGGCATGCACTACCAATCCGTGATTCGCTGGCCAGTTCAGGGTACCTGATGGGGTGGGGGGGATGTGGCATGTCGTGCCGAGGATCAAACCCTGGTCCTTGAATTTGCCTAAGCAGGCATTTAGTCCACTGAGCTATCTCACCAGCCCTATATTAAACATTTTTCAAAGGCTGAATAAGAAGAAAAAGTCGACAGGTCTGTCAATGCTAGCACTTTGTAGTGTCTGCTTCAGATGATTTTTCTTTTGCATATGCAATAATTTTTTTTAATGTTTGCAGAAGATACAGGTCTATCATCACGTGTCCTTGAATCATGTGCTGTGGAGAGCTTACTGGTCGGTAGATGACTCTGTTGAACCTTTCAGGGGACAGTTCTGATAGGGTGGGCAGGTAAATCCTGTACCATGGTACATCAGAGCTGTGTAAAATGAGAACTTTGGTAGGAGCAAGTGAAAGAAAAGGTATGGAGATACCTGGAGGTGCCCCACTGTTTTCTTTCTACCCTAAGTCATCTTTTTTCCTATGTTAAGTCAGGTCATTGCTTTGCCAGTTGCTGAAATTCTGTGCATCCATGGCTTTGCCTTTCATCTGAGTATTTATTCATCTGACTGGAACAGTTTTCAGTCTGCTTGAAAATTTAATTTGACTTTAATGCCTAGTTATCTAAGACTCCTCTAGGCTACGATGAAATCACAGTGGGGACATTTTGATCTGACAAATGGCCATTGTGTGGAGCCTTTGATCCTCACTCAAGTGTTAACCAGCCGCCCCTCATGCCATTGATCAGAGATCAAAGCGGGCATGATGGGTGGTCAGCACTGGAAGAATTCTGCCACTCCCAGGGGGGCTGCTGCAGCCCATTAGGTAGAGATCGGAGTTCCTGGAAATATTTAGCCACCTAGAGGAACTGGTAAGCAGAGGCCAGGATGAATATTTTCCTGGGACCATCAGGTATCATGTTTTGTTCAGTGATATCAACTGAAAGTAGAAATTACCAATTCTTGTTTTCTCATGTGTCTTAGTTACTTTTTACTTATTGCTGGGACAAATACCCGACATTCAAAATGAAGGAAGGAAAGGTTTATTCAACTCACAGTTGCTGGAGGTTTCAGTCCATATTTGGCTGGCCCAAGGCTGAGTGGAACAGGGCAGACAGTATCCAGTTCATGGTGGCAAAACAGCAACAACCATGACAGAGGCAACAGACCAACCAGGGTGCAGAGAGCAACAGCCAATGTGTGTCTCTCTGCCTTAGCCTATCCACTTTAGGCCACACTCATAATCCCAGAAGGACTCAGACCCATAATCCCATCCATACTAAAACACATAATCCCAGTGGATCATGACTCAAGTCTCAAACTCTAGAAGTCCCCGCCCCATGATTGCATGAGGCTTTGGGGGGACAACTAGACAGAAACCATAACACCATGCCTGAGGCCTGCTAGGGTTTTCCAAATTTTTAAAAGCTAGAACAAAATTAACCTTTAATTCACTTTGCTTTTAAAAAAAATAAACAATAGAACATGGAATGAATTATGAAGAAAGAGAGTGAGAAAATAAGCAAATTGCTAAAGATCATGATAGTGTTACCCTACTATGTAGAGAACCTATCTTTATAATTCAAACAAATGTTTCTAAAAGCAAAAGAACAGGTGTCAACTTTAGGGACTGACCTTGATTAAGCTGATTCAGAGGCACCTAGACTCCGCAAACAGGTGCCAAACATCACCTTTCCCTGGAAGGCAGGCATGGTCTAACCCTGCAACCACCTTCTCTCTGACAGATGGGGAGCTCTCCATATCAAATGAAGATGATTCCCTGGAAAACGGGCAGTCCCTGAGTTCCAGCCAGCTGTCGCTGCCCGCGCTGTCCGAGATGGAGCCAGTCCCGATGCCCAGGGATCCCTGCTCATACGAGGTGCTCCAAGCTTCAGACATCATGGATGGGCCAGGTAATAACCATGGTGGAGTCAATAGGCAGGACCCCAGAGTGTCACCATGGAGACCTCTGCATGGCTGAACTTAGGATTCTATGTTGCAGCATTCTCTAAGGATCTGGAAATGTGGATGAAACTGACCTATTAGTTCTTCAAATTTATTTAGGATAAGAAAATATGGGGAAATTTTACACATAAGTTCTGTAGTTGTTAAAAATTATTTTTTATAACTCTAATCACCTTAAAAGGACTATAGCTTGTTTTGCCACATTAATGATTTTAACTGGCTGTTTCATTTTCGAACAAGCATCTCTGTTAAGATAAAGCAAAGATTCCTATGTTCTGCATAGTATCTAATTTGCCTATTCAAACAGCCTGGCCATGCCCTTTAATTTCTAGTCTCATTATATGAATTAATGCTATGTCAGTTTGCTGGATACATTTGGTTAATTTAATTATTGATTGAGTTGTGTACAATTTTCTGGGTGAATAGGAGCATGCCATCAGGCCATGGCCTCTCTCTTTGGTCCAGAGGCACCCAAGTGGCCATTGCTGCTCTTAGGAGGTTTGCAGAGGTGGGAATGACGTGTGTCACCAGAGAGGAATCTCTGGGAATAGCTATAACATGGGCAGAAAAGCCATGTCCCTTCTGCATGCCAGATGGGTGCCCATGCAGGCAGATGGGGGAGGTTCATTCCCACACTCTACTATGAGGCCAGGTGAGGCCTGGTTCCCTCAGCATGCTCAGTGCTGACAGAAAAGGGCATCCCTTGAGTCAGGGAGAACTCTGTTCTTGGGAACCCTTCGCGGGCTTTGCTGCTGTGTGGAACACTGCTCCCCAGACCAGGGAGGAGCGAAAGCACTACGCCAGGTGTACTTTCTCACTGAGTTACGTTCTTCCCTCCTGGGAGAGTCTTCCAAGGAGAGCAGTGATATTTTTTAACCTAGTCTTCTTTAGACAGTGGATTGGCTAGATTTGCTTGTTTTAGTGAGGTCTGTCATCCCAGCAAAGCCTTAGTTTCACTCTATCTTCACCCAAACTGGAGAAACAGCAGAAAGGTGCATGGAACCGCCTTGCGACAGCTCCCTGCTGGAACCCATTGAGAGATGCTATGGCGAAAAGCAGTGCCAGGCCCAAACCAAAGCAAAGAGTAACGAGGGGAACTAAAACAAGATTACCAGAATTCCAGAAGCTGGGAGGAGAGACGAAAGGAAAAGAGACAGAGGAGGAGCCAGGAGAATCCAGTGTCTGGTTGGCAGTCGTGGGAGCTGGCAAGGGAAGTATATTCCCCACCATAGAATCCTGATGGGGGGCTGCCATTCAGCACTGACTCCAGGCCTGCTCAGTGTCCACCTTTCAGAGGACCTGTTGTCCTGTCCCCTAAGCAAGCCCCAGTGGGCAACACAGACCTTCAGCCGTTTGAAGCCACTGTCTTCATGGCCTCAAGGAGCACACAGACCCTAGCAATGGGCCCAGCACTGACTGGGTCCTTCTGGCTGGCCTTAGCCAGCTTTTAGTGCTGGACCTAAACCACCTGTGATCATGTTAACCCTTGCTGTGGCCCCATGTGTCACTCCATGAAGCGTCCGTACACTTTGATAAGTGCAGAGTTTGAAATAGTGATGTGTTTGATGAGAAACTGTCCTTCTTCCACCTTCTTCCTCCTTCTCCTTCCCCTTCTCTTTTCTGTCTTCCTCTGTCCCCTCTCTGTCCCTTTACCATGCTTCCCGCACTATGGATTCCTGATGTGCTTGCTTGAGTGCCTGCTGTCTGGCCAGCCGGCCCACATCTCTGTCCTGTGTCCCTGGCTGGCCCCACCTGCGCTGCATGTGTGTAATGTCTCCTGTGTATCGTGTGGTTGTCCCCTCAGTGTCTGAAGAGAGTCCCTCTGCCAGTGAGTCTGGAGTTCTCCTGTCCCAAGATCCTTCAGCCAAACCAGTCCTGCTACTGCCCCCCAAAAAACCTGCTGCTTTCTCTGGAGACCATGAGGAGACCCCAGTGAAGCAGCTGTCCCTTCTCAAGCAGCCCCCGGCCCTGCCTCCTAAACCCACTGCCCGGATTGCCAACCACATAACAGGTGAGTAGACACTTTTTCTGGGCGTGCAGCCCTCCCTCCCTTCAAGGGATCCTTTCTTTCTCTCTTGTTCTTATTATCCAGGGCCTAAATGCACCTCTCTGGAGGTTTCTTCTGGGGTGTTCAGGTGTTTCTGTGTCTCGGTACATGCATTCGTGGCCTTACACCGGAAGCCCTCTGTCCTGTGTATCTGTAGCTATGTACATTGTATTTCTGTGATTATTCCAAGATTAGTTGCCCATCTGGGCAGAATATATTTGACATCAAAATGTTTGCCAAGATGAAGAATCATGCTTTGTTTCTTTCATAATGAGTTTGTCAAGGCTTTATATGTTTTGTCTGTAAGTTGCTATCTAAAACCCAGCATATTTCTCCTATTACAATTCACCTCAGTAATATCTGTTCTCTTGCAGAAAAAAAGGACAATAATCTGCAGGGTATATGAGAAATATTTTTAGAGGAAGAATAAGTTTAGCAATGTTATCCTGAAATGATTTTGACATTTTCATTTCTGAAGAGTTACTGAATGTTCCCACAGTTATGAAGCTGGGTAATCAATGAAACTGAATTTCACTACATATTTGCGCATGAATCAAATGCCACTTTGTGATTTAATGTGATGGTGTATCCAGAGATTTTAAAAGTTTGGAAATGACCTTGATAATAATTCTATCTGGTGCTAATCAACTACCTTCTTAGATTATATTTGCCCTTTTTACAAATACTACATAAATGATTTCTATAGTGTTTTGTAACCTTCAGTTGGGTGGAGGTAGGAAAGAATATTCATCTATCTTAAGGTAAAAAAAAAAGCCTGAGGCTCAAGAAAAAAACAACACCTTCTAAAGACTGACAGCAGTCTGCAGAAGAGGCCTGTGGAGCTTGGTCTCCCACCTCCTGGCACAGGGATATGTTCCCAAGGCCACAAGCCACTTGTTTCATGGCACTGAGTCTTGTCAGAGTCCAATTTTGACACAGGCTCATGTTGAACAATGCATGCATCCTTTCCAGTTGACAAAACAAATGTCCATCTAATTGAACCATTCCACACATTAATAACTCTTTAGTTCAGTGCCCAGAAATTTAAATTCACAAAAGAGAAGTGACCCATGGGCCTCCTTCTGAGAGATATACACTCATGTCCACCCACCTGCATGTTGCAAAGTGGTACATTATTGACAGATTCTCATCTTAGTAAATACTTTACATGGTTTCATTAGCCGTTTGATGTAGATCAAGATTTCCTTGATTGGTTCCTCACAACTTTTCTATCTTCTCTCTCATAAAACACAACAGCAAACATCCTCAACAGTTGACATAAGCAGCTTTGATTTTTATTTAGTTCTAGGGTTAAAATTGCTGAGTGAAAGCTTATGTGCTTCTGAAGCCTTTGACACTGAATTCCCTTGTGGATGATCAGTAAACCTGGAGATGTACATATGGAACCTCTTTATTCAACATGCCCACATCAGCTGGCTACTGTGCTGGGCATCCAAGTGGATGTCACCCTAGGGCAACTGAGGAACACAAACACAGTCAGCCTCTGTGTTTATGAATTCTACATCTCTGGTGCAACTAACCAGAGGTCCAAACATTTGCAGTGGGCATGCGGATTGCATCTGCCTAAACCTTATTTTCTTGTCTTCATTCCCTAAACACAATAAAGCGACCATGCACATGACGTTTACATTGTACTAGGGATTATACAGAATCTAGAGATGACGTATAATGTGCAGGAAGATGTGGGTAGGTTCTATGTAAATATAAAGCCATTTCATATAAGGGACTTGAGCGCCCATGCAATTTGGTTTCCACGAAGGTCTTGGAACAAATTCCCCACCGATATCAAGGAACAGCTGTGCTTTATATGGAGAGAAGATACATCTCATGTATGTAGCTAAGATAAGTATCATTTATAGTAACCCTTGAAGTTGGTGAGAAGGTTGAGGAGAAGTCTGACACTTGAGTTGATTTTTCAAGTGTGAAGGCCATTGTGGGGAATGAGAGAAAGAATTCCAGGAAAAAAAAGATCCTGGGAAAAGGTTCAGAGTGGGCAGAGTTTGGGGTGATGGAGCAGTGGGCTTAGCCCAGACAGAGGCTTCATTGTGGATGTACTAAGAAGCAAAATTCACCAGGCAGAGGCATATAGAGGTACAGATTTACTCCCTGGCCACTGGGAAAGGCTTTGTAGGTTTTGCAGCATGGAATGATATGATGAAAACTAGTGTTTCAAGTATGTTCCTGGATAACTACGTAGAATGAACAGAGAGAAAAATTGAAGGGCTGTGACCATTAAGGCCAATTCTTGAATTATATACCCCCAAATCACTAGTAAACAGAATGACTTGAGCCAGAGAAGCTACTCTAGTCTTTGTGGTATGAACTAGAGAAATTCGTCTGCTGGTAATGAAAAGAGAGACAGAGAACAGACCAGCAGATAAGGTGCTTTAAAAGAAGAGCTACAGAATGTGCACAATGAGCTCTGGTTTATTTAATATCTAATGTATGAAACACACTGAAGCTTCAACTATGAGCCCTAAGGGCCAGGGGTATAGTTCATCAGTACAGTGCCTGCCTGGCAAGCACAAGGTCCTGAGTTCAATTCCCAAGACCAGAAAAAATTCTGTAAGCTCTGGCCTTAAGTGGCCTAATACCCATGAGACTCTGTCTGAAGAATTGAAGATGTCTAAATTGGCCTAGTCTCTCTTGCTTCCTTAATCCCTTTCCAATGAATGTACTATATTATTTATGAACTGTACCTTCTTATAGCTTAAAATTAAATGCACAAAAATTCATTATATTCTTTCTGTTTTGTCCCTGCCAATCTCTTAAATGTTCAGGATAAGACCAGTAGAGATCTCTAGGGACTGAAAGTCTAGTACTGTCCTTTTGGGTCTGAACTCAATTAGACTTGCTTAATTTTTATAAATGAGCATTCAGTTATAATAAATCTGTATCACCATGAGGCAGCTCCATTAACCCCATTCTGTTACTAATTACTCTAGAGACATCCGGGCCATGTCAGAAAGAATTAATAAACTAAGAATTCCAGAACTCTAAATGGAGATTTATGATATGTTCTCAGTGTCTGCTGTTCTGCTGGCATGTTGACAGAAAACACAAGACAATGGAAAAGCAGCAAGCATGATTAAAAGAGGACTGACTATGGTTAATGATTCGGTAGGATGATGGAGAAAATAAATAGGAGCGTGAACTGCAGCCACTCCTGAGTTTATCTGCATGCAGAGCAGTGCAGAATGATCTCAACTGCAGCGCTTGCTTGCACTTTACAGGGAAAATCATAATTTCCTGGAGAACATTCTTCTTACTCATCTTCTTTGTTTTCCAACCAGGCAGAGAGGGACTGCTTGTTCTCTCAGGCTATCTTTCTTCTTTCCTTGTTGACCTTTTCTTCCCTCTCATCTACTCCATCATGAGCCTGCACAGTGACCTGTGACAGGAAGTCAGAAGCCAGTGGGCACAAGGCCTCCTGACAGTGCAGTCTCTAGCGAGCTCATCATGTTTGAAATGGGGTGTCAGATCAATGTGCCCCAGCGCGGCTTCTCCCTGCAGTGGTGGTGGATGGCCGCAGAAAAACAATGACTGAGACAGAACCCTGGCTTCTCACCTTCCTAAGTCCCCATCAGTCACCCCTCCAGGCATCTTGGTCCCAGAAGTTAGGTGTTTCACACTGCATGAATAACCTATGCCTTGTGCATGAGGGACCCAGGGATGGGTATGTAACAGTTCTGTCAGCTTGTGTGGCAACTGGACTTCACAGTGTGACCATCGCGACTTGGTAGTGACAATAGCAGCTAGTGTTGCTTTGTGACTTCATGTAGACCACTTAATCCTGTGACACAGATGCCGTTATCATCCTTACCTCCTTTTCACAGAAGATGGAAATGAAATTTGGAAAACTGAAATCATTTCAAGATGGCTACACAGCCAATAAATGGCAGAGAGGGGCTCAAGCCCATTTGGTTGACTTTAGACTTCATTTTAAACCATAAGTTTATACCAAAATGCCTATTTAAAAAAAAAATTTAATCATCATAATAAATTTTGTTTCTTAGCTTTGTATATTTTCATCCAATTAAGAAGCTAGAAAATATGATTTATTTTTATAACATATTAATCTGCTTAGGCTACTATACAAAATAATAGACTAGATGGCTCCTATTAATTTATTTTCTCTCAGTTCTGAAGACAGAAGGCCAAGATCAAGGCCGGGTAAATTTCATTTTCTGGTGAGAGCTCTCACCTTGATGAGAGGAGAGAGACTGAAAGGGAGAGTTCTCTGGTGTCTCTTCTTAAAAGGCACTAATCCTACCAAATAGAGCCCTGTCCTTATGACCTCACTTAACCTTTATTATCCCCTTAGTCTGCATCCTGTCACGTGCAGGTCCTCTAATTACTTCTCCCTCTGCCTGGCTTTCCCTCCCAATATCCCACTCTGATAGCACAAAACAACCAAAGATTAGAAAGCTGTGAGCTCGGACTTCACCTGTCACATGTTATATATCTTAGTTCTTTCACACATGATTGGGGTGCAGAGGGCCTCAGTCCATATCATAATTGAAGGACAAGCAGTGTCCTATCTTTCAAAAATGAGTAATGTTCTCCAGGCACTTGGTTACTGACAGTAAGACCTGAGTTCAGTTGGGTTAGGTTCCAGAGAACAGACCAGAAGGAAATGATCCACGCCAGCCAAGGGCAGAAGCAAGTCACGTGGGAAGTCCCTGACCATAATTAAAGGCTCTCGGTTCAGCAACACAAGGAAATTATTGCTGATCCTTAAGAATGCACCCCACTGGTACAGGGAAGCTGCCCAGGGCTTATGTGAACATCTAGAACCCTCGAATACTAGGAAATTTACCGCCTACCCGGGGCTTCCATTGTATGTGGACCTCACACTTGCAGACTGAACCAGACACAGCTTGAAAATATTCAGGGAAAAAAAAAGCAATAAAAAAATAACAGTACAGCAATTCAAAAGAATGCAAGTTAAAGTGTTGTATAAAAATTATGTTCTCTACACAGTAGTTACATTGGGTCAGGTGTTTTCTATACCCTAGAGGTGATGTCATGTATACAGGTTTGCTGCAAATACTAACCGTGTTACATAAGGCACTAGACCATCTGCTGATTTGATATCCACAAGGGTTCCGGGAGCAGATCCCCTTGGGTTCTAAGGGATGACTACATTCTCAGGACCTGGCTGATTGCAGAGTTCAACATTAACAAAGCAAGCATTTGCAACTTCAGTCTTCCCCAGGAAGTGTCATCTGCGTCCTGTGGAATTCTTCCGCCCTAGCACAGTGCATGTCTACTGAGAATAGGGATCCCGTGTGTTCAAGACCAGTACTCCCAGTGGGGCCATCTCTCTAGCTTTGTGGACACAGTCACTGTTCCCAAGCCCATTCTGATGTGCAATGTAATTTTTTTTCTCTGTCATTCTGCGCTCTTCTCTCTCTCCAGCGACCCACTGCCCATCTTGTGCTCCTTCCCTGCCCTACAGGATCGTCTAATTACTTCTCCCTCTGCCCAGCCTTCCCTCCCCATATTCCACTCTGATAGCACAGAACAACCAAAGATTAGGAAGCTGTGAGCTCGGACTTCACCTGTTCTCTAAAAGGAAAACTGAAGTGCCACATGGAGGCCTCCTAGCAGGGCTTGAGGTTTACTCGTTCTGGTTACACCATACTTCAGAGCTGGTCTCGGCTCTTTTAGGTGACACTCGGGCAAGTGCAGCCACAAGAGGAGACACAGAGAAGGCCAAGGAGAGCCCAAGTATGTTATCTGCATGTCCCCAGAGACAGGAGACGTGGGTGCCACGGCATGGGGCCAGATGGGCCACAGGGAGGCCTGGAAGCAGAAAGAAGATGACGGGAAGATCTGAGGCCAGAGTCTTCTCTGGGGTTTCCACAGAAAAGTGAGACATCTTGGGATTAGCTGGCTTGAATAATCTCCTCAAGCTGTCTGGGACCTGACTCTGGGATGAGGAAGGCATGGGATATTGCACCCCACTGTGTACTCGTCAGACAGAGGCAATCAGGCTCTAGATTAAGGGGTGAGGAAGGGGTGGGCCCAGGTCAGAGACACACAATAAGCTGGGCCCTGACCATCTAAGAATGACATAGTCCCAGCCCTAACTGTAGCCCCCAACCTATTGCCCAAACCTCACTTTAAAGTATAAACAGGAGGAATAGAGGAACCCCCCAAACTGACGTTTCATATACCAGTTTCTCCATGTTTTTTCAACCTTTTGAAAAATAATTTTTCAAAAACATCTCCCATTAGGTTTTCTTTTCTCAATTTTTTTTTCAGTAGCACATATAAAGACTTTGTTGATCAAGAAATGTACAAAAGGTTGCTTTCTGCTGTGACTTCCGTGGGTAGGGTAAAGATAGTAGCAAAATTCTTCCTTATGTAACTCCATTAGCCCACAGATTTAACTCCCTCAGCATTTACAGTCTGAGCACCCACCAGATGCAAGGTGTTTTTCTAAGCCCTCCCATAAAGTACAGAAACTGTTAAGGCTTTAACAGAGCCACTGCCAAGTATGATAAGCTATAGAAAATGTTCAATACGGGGAGTTAGAAACATAGCTCTAAAGCAAAGGTACTTAAGCCTTCAAAAGATGAGTCAAATTTGGCAGGTGGGCATGGGGCGATTGTTCTTACATGTGCCCAGTTCCCCACCATGCCCAGTTGCCATGTGTTTCTATAGAAGTGATTTATAATTTCTACCGAACAGGTGTTTGTTGAGTGATTATAGGTATTTGTTCAGTGCCGCTTGGAAAGTGATTCCCTCTCTGCTGCTTTATGAGTCGCATGTAATTGTACCAAAAGAATCACACTGCATTAGTGTGTTCTGCAGGATGACTGTCAAGTCGCTCAGCTGGTGAGCCGCATTTACCCGCTGCCTGGCACCTCCTTACTGCCACACGGTCTGCCCTGTCATTGTCATCTTCCCAGATGGTCTTATAAGAGCATAATGGAAACACTGACATCTTTCCTGGTGGAAAGTATCTTGAAACAAAATCCCCTGCTGATGCCGGTGCATGCTAGCCAGGCCCTCAGCTTTAGGATTCTGAGGTTGTAGTTTTCACAAACTCCAGCTGTTTCCTCAAGTTGCAAGAGGCTGGCCTGACTGGAGGGAGAAAGCTGAGTTGGAAGCATTGAACACAAACACTTTTTTATATTTCTTCTTGTTTTCCTCTTCACTACCCTTCTCACCACAGGGGCCAGATAGCATGCTTTACCTTGGACCAAAACAAACCACCAAGCTACCTTACAGTTCCTAGGGTGGGCTGGTGCACTCCAGAATTGATGCAGCTCTTAGGAGATCCCTTTGCAGACAGGACCACCTGGTTACACAGTTTAGCGATGCTAATTGAATTCCCCAGTACACTTCTATTGGGCCCTTTATGTCATAGGTAAGATGCCTGTATCTATGAGGCAAGATTTAAAAAAAAAAAAAGGTGTTATTTCCTTTAAAAATTAAGACAGTGAAAGTCATTGCTATTAGCCCTCCCTGCTCCCCCAATATGCCCTCTCACCTTGAACTTACTGATCCCATCATTCTTGCCACTTTCTCAAGCAGTTCTGCAAGCCCTCTTTTGATAGCGAGTTTATGAAGCACCAAAAAAAAAAAAAAACAGCGAATGCTGCTGCTGCGTGCTATATCCAATGGAAAGGCAGGCTTACAAAACGCCACAGTGAACCTTCATCTGGCACCAGCCAATGTCTGGCTCTTCCCCAAACTCACACTGACCATGCAAGGTAAACAGTTTGAGTCGGTCCAAGATATCAAAGCAGCCGCAACAGCACAACTGTAGACCCATCTCTGTTTCAGTTCACACCTCATATGAGAGGAGATCAGAGAGTCAAACATGCTGAAAACAGGCACAAATGGCTGAGCAATTCTTACAACGCCTTTTGTTTATTAGCACTAAGTGCTACTGTCACAAGTACTGCTGATGCATCAATTAAAAATGGGCCTCTAGAGCAGGTGCTAGTTTCTAAGTTCCTCTCTGCTGGTGAGAAGAAGCACCAAAGGGGTTCAGGTTGAGGCTCCCTTATTTGAAATGCTTGCAACCAAAGCATTTCAGATTCTGGAATTTTTTAGATTTCACAATAAATAGCTAGGGATAGGGCCCAAATCTAAACTCAGAATTAATGTATGTTTCATAAACTCTTTGTATGCAGAGCCTGAAGTTAATTATATGGAAAACCTGCATGTTCACTGCCACCCATCACATGCAATCAGGCATGGAACTTTCCACCTGTGGCATCATCTAGATGCTGGGTAGTTTCACACTCTGGAGCATCTCGCCTTTTCGGATTAGGGATGCTCAGGTCGTGTTCATTTCACCCACACTAATTGTCATTCATGGCCCTCAGTCCTGTGCACAAGAACTGGCTACAGAAGGAACCTTGCATTTTCATTTCTTGTCTGAAGTTATAAACTAGAGCAGTGTCATGTTTGGAAATATAACCCTCTTGGGTTTTTATGGCTCTGTGACATTCACAGCTTGGGCTTGTTTTCCTTGTTTCCTGGAACTGGTTGTGTTGGCTCCTTCCACTGCATCAGTGGAGACAGCTTTATGAATCCACTGCATCTCTGGCTGCAAAAGTAAGTCCTTCTGAATATGAGGAGCAGAAGGTGTCCTCCAACAGTTGATAAATATCACTCATCAGGTAGATACAAAGCTTGCTGTTCAGTGAGGTACAGTCCAATAGAGGAAGAAGCATCTTTATCCCTGGATTTTCACAAGAATCTGAAATGCATAAAGATGACTTACCTTTCCTAGCTAATTCAGAGCAAGGAATGTGAGTCTCCCAACTCCCAGGTCCATGTTCTGTTCCACTATATCTCAATACCTGAGCTATGCTTCTGGCAGGTTAGGAATATAAGTTTACAGACCAAAAATTAGAGAAAAAGAAGGGCTACAAGGATAGCCAATATTTTGGCCCTAGCCCTTCAAGGTCAGTGAGGACTCAGGACATAAGAGAACCTGTGCTGTAACATCCTATAATTCAGTGGTTTCCCAAGTTTTCTGTTCAGGGAGATTATGGGACCACAGAGGAAAGGGATGGATGAAGTATAGCATGCCTAAGGAGGGTCACCTAGAGAAAAAACATGCTCTCAGGCTTTCACAGAGCGCAAACTGGTCAAGCAATAGCCGTGACTCATGCAGATGGCTGACACTGATAACAGTTCTACAAAGCACTGTACATGGTTCCAAAGTAAATCCTGAGGGGATTTGACTGACATTGAGAGATACAAAAGTTACATGTTTTGCTATACAGGTCATGCTTAAACTTGCCCTTAACCACCCAGCAGAAAAGTTTAACCACAAGGCATAAGAAGGAAAGCTAGATTAGAATGCTGAGCTATAAAAGGCTTAAAACAACAGCTTCTAACATTGCCAGTTTTACCAATAACTCACTGCAATTATCAAACATTGGATTATGCATACAAAAAAAAATACCTGAGCTATCTGTGAGCATCAGAGAAGCACCCGACACTCAGATGACCCCTTCTTTTCCTCTTTCTGTCCTAACTGTGTCCCTTACTAACCTCTTAGTGCCAGGCTAGGAAGCATCAGGATAGGTAGATTTTTCAGAGGTGTAGCCAAAGCCCCACTGTAATTCTGCAAGTAGCTGCAGAGAGAGTTGCAGAGCTTTGCAGTTGACAGAGAATGTGTTTATTATGTCTGACCTTGAAAATGACCTGTTAGGGCAGCAGGGAATCTATTGTGATGTTTACTTCAGGACCCATGAAAAATACATTTGTTGAACTCCTGCAGCACTTCAAGCACCATAGCAGGGATATTTTATTTTCAGGTCCTCTGCTAACCTCTATGGAGACTTTATAAAATTAGAAAAACATGCCCTGTGGGATAACTCAACCCTGCACCAGCACAGGCCTCATATTCCAGCCCTCTTGTCCCTGCAGCTCCTGACATGGAGGCTGCGTGGACACTGATCTATTTGCTTCTCTCAACATCTGTGAGGTAGGCAATGCTGTCCTTCTACAGATGAGGAACCTGAACGCAGGAAAGCTACGGGTCTTGGGTCTTGGGGCTGTGGTGACCACCACGGCCTTCTGAGTGCTTGGCCGTGGCTGATTGCACCAGATACTCAACACAGCCTCAGAATGAGGCTCCTGCAGCCAATGTCCAGACCTTCTCCCCAGGGGCCATGGGTGTTCTCACGCTGCTTGCCATGGGGCAGCCCTTTCAGAAAGGAACCTACTTGTGGATGCTTCTCACACCTGATGTGCATAGTTCATGCTTTGAGAAGCAGTGCCTTGGTGTAGGAGAAGCTGAACTCTGAATTCCACCCTTTGCTGCTGCCCTGCAGATGTCAAGAGAAGAAAAACAAATGAATGTCAGTTGAGCGCCTCTTAAGCACAGGGCTTAGTTGCTGCTGGTGTATAAAACAGGAGAGGAAATAGCCACCCTCAAGGTGCTGTCATTAATGCATCTTAACTACCACTGCAGACATACTCAGCATCATGCCAAGACAAATCAAGTGGCTGGCATTGACTCTATGGGAAATTCTGTCACAGAGAGAAGTGTGAGACCATGAGGTCCTAAAGCTGCCATAGAGAGGATGGCTGGCCTGAAGGGCACATTCAGTAACAGTAATGGTGACAGCAGTGAGAATTATACCTACCATCTGCTGCATAGCTGCACGCCAGGCACAGCGCCACCCACTTTATGCCTTTTACTTAACTATTCTCAGTACCATGTGCCATATTCTTCCCATGTTACAGACTGAAAAACTGAGCATCAAAGCAGCTAAAGAATTAGCTGAAGCTAACATCTGAATGAGTGTGTGGCTTCCAGTTTAGATTTCTAGGCCAGTAAATAGGGGTACTAACTTTGTGCTGCTTAACACTATCACTTGTAGCATTTTCTCCAACTGTGGTTTCAACCACAGTTAGAGCTATCTGGGTGCCAGTCTACCAGGCAGGTCCACTGTAGACTCAGTGACTCTGACCTCTGGAGATGAGGCTCAGGACCTGCCTCTCTCAGCCTCCTAAATCAGGCAGATGAAATCAGGGTTTTATGAATTGATAAACCCAAAAGAAAATCTAAAAAATGAATGCCATTCAATCCAACACCTCCCTTTGTCATCCTTATTATAAAAACAGCAGTGTTGTATTAAACAAAAATGAGCATTCAGTATGTGTTGGTTTGTTTAAATAAAGGCATAAAATATATGCCTCTAAAAAATGAGAAAAAATATATACCTATACAGAATAAGAAAAGGATCTTGAGATTTAAA
>PVKN010021292.1:0-15590 GCA_004027915.1 Capromys pilorides
AAGGAAGGAAAGGATTTGATACTGGCTTAGTGACAATGGGTCTGACCTGATCCATCTCTGCTTCTTGGACACTTAGTGGGGGCTAGGACTTTTCTACACAGCTCTGAGGTTCTGAGAAAGCTGCACTTTCAGGCCAGACCATGGCAGAATGGAATTCTTCAGAGGTCTCCAGATCTTCTCCGTGGAGATTAGTAGGTAAAGGCAGACACAAGTCATTATCAAAAAAAGCCAGCTCCCTTTGCTGACCAGAGCGTACACAGGATACAGTTAAGAGGGAAACAGCCAAATCAGACTCAAAGAAACAAGCCATTGAGGGAACGCAGGTGGCCCTGCAGCTCAGATGGCTGACCCAGGACAGGTCATCAGGGAGCCACAGATCTAATGACTCACTTTCCTACCTGGAAGTACCAGTAGTATCCCTCCCAGGTGAATCCCTTCTTCTCCCTCAGTCACCCCGTGCCTCATTCCAGCACCCCAAGCCACGTGTGCCACTTAATAGTTTACATTTCCCGTGATCTTGATGTGCTGTCTCATTGGCAATTCTCAGCACATTGATAGGAGGTCATGTGAAGTTTTATCCTAGAAAACTTTATGGGTTAAGAAACATAGCCAAAAGCTCCCAATGATCATTGCCAAAGATGGAGTTAGCCTCATTATGCTTTTAGTATGGTGCAGGAACTGCCCAGCCTCACTGCTTCCTGTTTTCCAAATACCCAAATACCATATATATGAAAAGCACTCCAGGATCTCAGCAGGCAGGAATTCTAAGGCAGAGGAAGAAAGCAAAGCAGGTGTCAAGGTTCATTACTCTCATCTGGTCCCTTTCTGAAAACTGACATGCTGAGATGTCCCAGTCACCTTTTAAAGCTCTTTTGAAGACTTATAATGCAAATTTATACTTGTTTTGTATATGTACTGAATTAATTTAGTTTTGACTTTGATATTCTGGCTGTAAAATAATCTGCTGTGGCACTTCCCCTGCCTGTGTATCCCCTGAATGTTTCCATTCATTATGCTGCTCAGATTCATTGGCACTCACATTGGACTGGCCAACGGATGTAGAAAACCACAACCTTCACATTAAATGAGTCTGCTAACACCTTTTCCTCGGTAAACAAAGTAGAAGTCTAAGATGCAGAAGCAATCGCTAGAAGACAGGCCTTTCCCCTAGCCTGTCAAAAGCTGGCTTTCTGCCCCCAACCATGTTCAAAGGCCTTCGCTATAAATGTGTGGGGAAGTAAGCCGTAACCACACCAGGGCTAACAGCACTATGCTGGTTTCTGTATGTGGTTTTTGTAAATCAGTTTCTGTATGCCATGTTTCCACCTCAAATGTGTAACAGCAAGGTCAGGAGCCCAAAGTAGAAGGCACAAAAAAAACAAACACAAAAAAACCCTGATTTGGTCCTGCTTGGCACCTTTCCATACAATTTGTTTTTCTTTTGAGTTAACAATGGATCATGTGTTGACACTGGTACAGCCATTATGTGGTGGGCAGGGAATTCTCCTCTGAAGCCAGATTGAACAGCAATGTTGCTCCTGCCAAGTCCCTGGCACTTCTTCAGGAGGAGCACCTAGCACTAAAAGTCTATGAACTGCCTCGCATGGAATTAGATAGCCAGATTTCAAAATGTACAGCTACAACCCTGCAACACTAAGCTGTAAAACGTGCTGGCCACACCCAGGACCTGTTGCAAAATATAGTTACAAATATCAATATTCTGACAGCTTCTGTGGAAATAATTTGCATTGACCTAAAGTAGTAAATTTTTTTTTTTTTTTTTTTTTAGAAAAGGCTGTATGTAAACATGAATTTGCTGATGTGCAAAGAAACAGGAAGAACACCAGCGCTTAGCAACCCTATTAGGGTCAGAAAAAGTCTGCCCCAATCCTAGCTTGCATTCGTGGAAGTTTTATCCTCAGAGAGTGTTAACCTCCCACCTCCCTCCCTAAAGTCAGATTTGCAGTCTAATAGCGAGGATTTATTTCCACTCCCACCATACTGCAGAAGTGAACAGCTACTCACAGCCACAACTGTGGGGGTTGGGAGTGTTCATTTTCCAGTTTATTTATTTTGTTACTTGAATGTACTTGAGTAATTTTCCAGAGACAAGGGGCCTGGCATAGATTAGGCTGCACGCTACATCAAGAGCCCTAAATTTCACATCTGCTAATGTTCCATCTTGACTGTCTTGCAAAAAAGCCTGTAATATTCATGCACAAGGGAGCTTTGGAAACAAGCAAGACAGCAACAGGAAAGCCTGTCTTTCTGGATCCCAATGCTGGAAAAAAAAAAAAAAAAAAAAAAAAAACCTCAAAAAAGATCTTGGACCATGAGCATAGCGGATCAGGAGCACATTTCCCCTCTAAATTATCCTTCCAAAATTTTTTCTCAGGCTGGGAAGATAGCTCAGGGGCACATGTGCCTGCCTGGCAAGTGCAAGGTCCTGAGTTCAATCCCCAGTTCCAGAAAAACAAAACAAAACAAAATTTTTTCTCAAATATTTTTAAAATAGCTAATTATAATCATTAGGACAATACTTATAACACATACATGTCTTCCAAAATATTTTAATAAACTGAATAGTTGGTTAAGTATCTTATCATTAATTAGTTCCGGCACTGTCTAGTTACATAGTGATTTTTGTTGTCCTAATGTTTCACTCTAATTTGTTTTGAATCCCAACACCCAGGCACACAGGGACATCTACTGAGTCAACTTGTTGCCAGCTGGGGTATCCCCTGGGACTTCTTTCTATGTTCTTGATTTCTGAACAAAGAATTGGACAAGACTCCCAGAAAAGGCAAAGAAAATAAAGGTATGGTATACCTTTTTTGAAGAGAGAGAGAGAGAGAGAGAGAGAGAGAGAGAGAGAGAGAGAGAGAGAGAGAGAGATTCTCCACAGGATAAGAGAGTGGAATAGTGGGCTGGTAAAAAAAAAAAAAGGCTTACAGGGGCCAGAGGATGATGGGAAAGGAGCCTCTAGTATTCAAAAATCCTGGATTGTGTTTTACTTTATGTCAATAAGGTATTGGGACAGTTGTCCTGCCAAAAACTGAGCTTCATGCCGGTTTTAAACTGTCCTATGGAAAAGCTTGCTTGACTTCCTTCTAGATATAAATGAAACATCAGGAATCAGATCCTTCGATTGGTTACGTCCACTAGCAAATGAAAAATTGGAAAGAGTATCTCGTGATTGGTCATGCCAACAGCATCAGCTTCAAATGAGGTATTGAAAATAGTAATTTTCTGATTGGTCCTCAGTGCTCAGCCATAATGCCTGTTCAGTGCCTGTCTTTGTTAGAGAACATCTTATTCACTCTGTTAGCCATGGGTTCTATGACCTTTGGCACAATCCACATACGTAGTTGTCTGCTTTGCCCCAACCTTAATCTCCTACCTCAATCTATAATCAACTCACACTGATTCCAGAGGATTGGATGGCCTTCTTTGGCATGTCACCTGCCTTCTATTAACAGCAGTGCCAGTCCTACCCAGGCTTAGCCACTCACTGGCCTTTCTAGAAAGTGAAATAAGACATAGAAATCTTTTCCATCAGCAGTCTAACAATTTGTGACCATGGCTGCTGCCCAGAACTGTGTGCCAGGACTCACCATTCTCACTGAGGGCCAGAGGAACTGATCTTCAGAAACAAGAAACAGTGCCCTGATGTGTCCCCAGCCTTCAGGGCACCCCTGTCCGAAGCCTGGCTTCAACCCAGTCCGGTTCTTTCTGATACTCCAGAATATTGTTTTACTTGTTTAACTCCAGGTGATTCAGTCTCCTAACCAAAACCTCCCTGCCTGGCACAAGTTCTTATCTAAGACGGACACCTGCCCTGAGGGCTTGCCTGCAGGTGACTCTGACCTCTAAGCCTTGCTGCCGCTTTCAAGGTCTCCGAGTTTTCTGTGAAGAATTCTAAGGATGTGACTACAGCAACCTTTGTTTCCCCAGGTGTGAAATGAGAGAGGCTATGTATTTTCAAAATGAAGATGTGATTAAAAAGCAAAAAGCTTGAACTTTGTCATTAACCTCAGGATAAAATGACATCAGCCACCTCTTCTTAATCAGCAAAGAACAAGTCCCTAAATTCAGAATGTACTTGAGAATGTCCCTTAAATAAAAAATGGCCCTTGGACAGGTTCATCTTTGTCACTCAGCTGAAGGTACTCAGTCGTATAATTTTTCTGCTCTGACCTGTGAATCCATCCAGAGGGCTGCAGAGCAACAAAAAATTTCTTCCCTGCCTTGAAGGAAAGGAAATGTAACAAAGCACTGAAAGAAAAGCTGCTGACCTGAAGACCTGGCTGCCTGTCCTTAGGCCACGTAAAAGCTCTGAATTTTCTATAAGCCATGATGATAGCGCGTGCTCCCAGGACCCATAGAAATGTTGGAAGCGATGTTAGAAAGTGGTGCTAAGTGTTTTTAACAATGACAACCTCTGTAAGTCATGTAGGGTGTCTCTGTGTTAATATGAACTGTCTATGTGTTTCTCCTCGATCAGCAATTTTCCTACTAGGTCATCAGTTTGGAAAAAGATAAATCAAACCTTCTTCCCTTAATATTTATTACCTTATTTGGCTTTTTTAGGAACTGAAATTTGCATTCAATGTAAGTTAAAAGGACAAATTTTGACAGTTCAAATCTATCAGAATCTCAGCTCATGCTAGGATTTTGTTTGTTCTTTAATCAGAAGTCATTTTGAAACAAAAGTTAAAAAGATTTCGTTCTAGAAACTAAAACAACAAAGTGAGATGCTAATGATAAAAATATGATCCAGTGCCTAATTTCAGGCTAAATTTGACCTTCAAAATTTGTCTCGAAAATGATAAAGCTACGAGGTCCTCAGGTAGCACTTTGGGGATATGTGGCATGTGATACTGCAGCGGGGGCTCTTAGAACTCTTCTGGGGCTATATCTGCTGCCTCCCAAGCTGTCAGGTAACAGAGGGACCAACTCATACTTATTTTTGCAGACCATCCCCTCTTCAGAACTGAAAGCCCTAGATCCAAGTAATTTCTCCAGTCCAGGTAGCCAGAGACAGCTGGTTACTTTTCTCATGTTCCTTAACTCTTCAGCTCATTCTATAGCCCAGTCTCTACCTAATCTACTCAGCAGACTTTCTTAAATTTGTTTTCTTACTTATTCAGCAAAAGAAAAAAAATACAGAAGAAATAAAGTGCTTAAATGATTGCTTTGCACAGCTATGGCCGTGGGCCTCACTTTTTTCAAAAGGAGTGAGCACTATTACTGGTGACTGTTATATATATCTTTAAAGAAGATTCATTGGCACCATTTACCCCATTCCACTTCCTCTTCACACCCTTTCTTCCGTAGTGTGTGAAGCAGAGGAGGAAAGCTTGTTTCCCCTTTCCAACCAGAGGAAATGTATTTGCAAGAAAAATGAACCTTAACAGCAAATTCCTCTCGTCTGATACTTTTCTTAAAGTATATTTTGCTGGGGAGTCCCCCCACCCCCGAACTGGGGACTGAACTCAGGACCTTGCACTTGCCAGGCAGGCTCTTGTGCCCCTGAGCTGTCTTCCCGGCCCGCCCCCCATCTTGATGATCAAAATAATGCATGGGTGTTGTCAAAACTAGAAATATAGGAAGGAAATTGTTAAAACACACACATAAATAGAGAATTTTTTTTTTAAATACACCTGGTACCAACACAAGCAGTGGCCATCTTCCATGAGTCAAATGAAACACACTGTAATTCTGTGGAGTTGCAGCAGCCGAGAATTTTCTATGGTCTTTCATGTAGCAAACATAGCAGCAAGCACATTTTCCTTGTTGCTAAATGACAGCAACTCTCCTCCACTATGATTCTAAATTCATAAGAGAGCCATGAATTCATCCATCCATCCACAAATACTGGCAGATTTCTGATATGATGCAAGCAGCCTGGAACAAGGCTGGATCAGATGCCGTCATAGTGGCCACAAAGTACCCTGAGCAAGAATAAAGAGTTGTACCAACCCAGTGGGGAAAATAGGCCCAGGTCAAGAGTGTTGACCCTGAAGGACCAGGGAATTAGCATCATCTGGGAGGCAGCGAATGCCTCCTGAGGACATGGTACTCATGCCAAGCCATGAAGGCTGAATACAAATTGGCCAGGTAAGACAGAAAGAAAGAATGGTTAGGCAGAAGTAACAGCCTGTGAGAAGGCACCAAGGTTGGATATCACCTATCTTTGAGCAACAGTATAAAATAAGGCCGGGGTAAATACACTCAAAGGCAGAGGAGAGGGTGGTGTGAGCTGAGGATACTGGGGAAGAAAGCAGGACAGAAATGGCCAGGGTTTAACCTTCCTGGTCAAAAGAGAATCCTACCAAGGCTCTTCAACAATGGCAGGACAGACGCTCTTCTGTGAGCTGGGCAAGCTGAGAAGTGAATGGACAAAGGAAAGTTCCTAGAGGTAGCATCCTGAAAGGCAGGGAAGAGACGGCACGTTCCACAGGAGTCTGGACTATTGACTCCACAGAACTTGGGGGTGGCTTACATATGGACCTGGAACTCCAATGCCAGCTATAGTATTCCTACATTTCTAATTTTGACAACACCCATGCATTATTTTGATCATCAAAACAAACAACTGCTCCCCAGAAAACTATACTTTAAGAAAAGCCCCCAGGGCAGGCCATCCTAGTGACCTGTGAAAGGAGCTGTTACACAGCAGAGTCCCCTAGTTGGCTCAGTGCTGTGAACCACACACAGCTCTGCATTCCCACTTGGCACTAGGCAAATGAAATATAAGGCTGTTCCCAGGGGGAAAAACATGTCTTCAACATATTTTGTAGAATCACTTGGCTAATGGTAGGCACATGGACAACATTCAAGGCCTTCAGATTTTGTATCCACCCTATCAGACAGAGTAGGTCAAGGCCCCCAGACCAGTGTAGGGGTGCCTGTGAATGTCAAGCCTGGCCTGTGGGTAGGGTTCACATGAGCAGGATGACACAGGAGACTTACTGTACACTAGTTCTACAGACACTGAGGGATGTTTTAATAACATGAGCTTTGTGGTCACTGCTTCAGTGAAATGGAATTTCCTTCACCCAAGTTTCATTTAGTTTAGTAAGTCAAGCTAAACATCTCTAGAAGTTCAAGCCAAGGCCAAATGAATCTGCTAATTTGCAGAAAACGACTTCTTAAAAATGAATAGTTTGTGAAGAACTGTCTATAAGGTTTTGTATAAAATTGCTATAGAAAATTTCCTAAGCCCATACACTCTGGCCCAAATAATAATTGTTATTTTATCATGACATTAAAAATATTAAGAATAACATTCTGAGTGGTCATCTCTTCAGTGGTTTTATGTTTAATTACAGCAGCAACTAATTATAAAAAGGATGGAAGTTTCTTAAACCCTTTCAAACATTTATAAGGCTACATCTTCTGAAGTTTAATAGCATATTGGAAAGAGCTTTGAAGTCATATGGGTTTAGATTCAAACCTCGGTTCTTCCTGGGCAAGGTGTTTAATCTGCCAGAATCTGATGTTGTAATCAATCACTTGTATTTTTTAAAAAGTATTTTGCTACTAAAGGGCAATTAAATGCACCATTGCATAGGTAACGCTACATGAATTTCCTTAAAAAAAAAAAAAAAAAGCCTTTATCCTTTAAGTTAGAAACTCAGTGGTTGGTCAAACCCAACAAGTCAGCTACTCTGTCCTGTATATGACAAAGGGATGAGGTAAAGAAAGACTGAGATGGAGAAGACTGGCTTGGAGAAAAGGCTCCACAAGACATCATTGCGGGGCCTCTGGGAGAGGCAGCAAGGGTGTATCTAGAGATAGAGGATACTTGGTGAGCTTTTAAGACCCAACTTATGTTTGCATTTCTTTGATACAAGCCAATATGACCCTGAGTTTATCCCACAGATAAACAGATAATGTTTGTGTGGCAATGTGCACATTCCTAGGGCTGCAGGAAAGAAGTACCACAAACTGAAAGACGCAACACAATAGAAATGTATTCTCTCACAGTTCAGGAGGACAAACATCTGAAACTGGGGAACAGGCAGAGTTGGTTACTTTGAGGAGGATTCTGTCTCCTACCTCTCTCCTGGTTTGTGAGTTTATGTCCATTTTGAATGCTGTTTGGCATCCAGTTCTGCTTCTAGAAGCCAACATTTGCCCCATTGTCACCTGGTATTCTCTTGGTATGTATGTCTTTCTCACTCTGGGTCTTTACTTAATAATCTTCCATGTCCAAATTTCCCTTTTCTTATAAGGACACCAGTCACCTCATCTTTTTTTTTTTTTTGAGACAAGGTCTCACTATGCAGTTCAGGCTGGCCTTGAGGTCACTTTTATAGCCCAAGCTGGTCTTGAACTCACACCAATCCTCCTGCCTCAGCCTCCCAAGTGCTGGGATTACAGGTGTGTGCCACCACATCCAGCTAGTCACCTCATCTTAATTATTTACATCTTCAAAAATCCCACTTCCAGATCAGTTTACATTACAGATACTGAGCACTAGGAATTGAGTATCTTTTTTTTATTGGGGGAAGGATATAATTCAACTCACAACAGACACAGTAGACAAAGTGTAATTGGAGATGACCAACCATGCTAATCCAGCCTTGTGTGGTGGCCTTAGGGAATGGAGATATTGAACTGCACCATCACAACATCATATCTGTGACTTCTTCTTAGCACACCAGTGTGGCAAGCTCTGATACACAAATTCTCCTCCATTTTACTTCCTGCTTCTATCATCAGCTCTGGTAAAATTTGTATTAAAAACGCTCATGCACAGGCTGTGGGCAGATTACAGGTGCCATATCCCTGAAACATCCTCAGGTACAGGCAGATCCTGACTGGGACTACCTGTCCAAGTCAAGCAGCAGGACATTAAAGGTGGCAAAGCCTGACATCAAACAGCAGAGGCTAATTCTTCTCATCTGGCCCCAAGCAGCCATTTGAGAACAACTTGTCTCTCCACATGGGAGGATGGGAGAGTGTCTCAGTCACTCTTCTCTCATTGCTGGTACAAATACCCAACATGACACTCAAAATGAAGGAAGGAAAGGTTTATGTAGGACCCAGTTACAGGTTTCAGTGCACACTCAGCTGGGTCCAAGGCAGAGAGGCATAAGGCAGAGGGCAGCAGTTCATGGTGGCAGAACAGCAACAATGGATACAGAGAGAGAATCTGTCTCTCTGCCTCACTGAATGTTATCAGCTATCAGCCCCAGATTGGGTATAGCACTCACACCCATAATCCCAGCAATACTAAAGCCTATAATCCTAGTGAATCACCCATAATCCCAGTGGATAATGACTTAATTTCAAACTCTAGAAGTCCCTGCCCCATGACTGCATGAGGCTTGGGGGTTGGGGGCAGAGGGACAACTAGACACAAAGCATAACAGAGAGCATGTATGGGCTGGAGTGTCCTCAAGTCTAGCACTGTGGTTCCACTATAAAGCAATAAAGTGGCTTTCAGACAGCAACCGGTCAGTTGTGTGAGCCAAATTAGAGAAGAGTCTCACCTGCAAAATCGTGCTCCCTCTCAGTGTGGTAGCACTGACTCCTCAGCCTCGTAGGCCAGGAGCCAGGCTCTGCCTTTGCTGATCCCACCTAGTAAGATTTTTGGGCTGCCCTGGCCTGGCCTTACCTGGCTGGCACCCACGTTTCTAACCTCTGCCTTAGTCCACCTTCTGTTGAAATCACTGAATACATGAGAAGAAGTAATTTAGAAAGAAAGGAAGTCTTTTGCCCACGGTTCTAGGATGGAAAAGACCACTATCAAGGTGCCAACATCTGGTGAGGGTTTTCTTCATGCATCAAATCTCAGAAGAGACATCAGATGGCAAGACAGAGCAAGTGTACTATCTCGGGTCCCCACCCCTTCTTATTAAGCGGCTCATGCCAACACATGGGAGGGCCTTTTAATCCCATGATCTCTTCTCATCCTAATTACTGTACCTCCCAAAGGACCCATCTCCAAATACAACTAACATAGGAGTTTGGGAACTAAGCTTCCAACATATGAACTCTAAGGGACACATTCATGCCACAGCAACCTCATTGCCTATGTGCTCAACTTTTTCTTTTGGCAAATTTCTCCAAATAAACAACTGTGGTCTGTGTGGTCATAAGTGATAGAAATTTAATTCAGTCTGAGGCAGAAGGGTGGGGAAAGGCTCTAAAGAAGAACAATGCAGAGTGGCAAACAAGTTCTACAGGCAAAGGGAGCAATGCCTTTGAGACCCAGGGCTTGAGAGTAGGGATTGTATAAGGGTGCGAGGCCGGGGGTGAGTGTGTATGAGGAACACAGTCCAGTGGGTTAATCTGCAGAGGGAATAAAAAACCACAGCCGAAAGGGCCTCATGTTCTCTGACAAGGAAGGTGGACTAGGTCCCAAGGCCTGTTGAGCCATTTGGGGTTTTAGGCAACAGTACAGCAGGACTTGATTCATATTTACCAGGCCCACTAGAGCAGCCAGCTGAAGGCTGGACAAGAGAGAAAACAAACACATAAAAAAGAAGGGTGAGGAAGCTGTTGAATTCTCTAGCTTGATGAGGACCAGCACTAAGGCAGAAGTGAGGAGGGGAGGAGGAAACTGAGAGACGGTTAAGAAATACAACACACAGCCTGGGAGTAGGCAGTGAAGAGCAAAGGGTTTCTGCAGTGAAGGAGACAGCAAGACTTCCATAGGTAAAACTGTGTCTCCCAAATACATGTTTACATTCTAACCCCCGGTAACTGTGACCTTAGTTAGGACATGCTTTGTGTTCACAGAAAGAGTACAGGGGCACAAGAACTGAGTGCCTCAGGGTAAATCCATGCTAACTCCAGACAAAAGAGGATTACCTTGAACTAGTTGGGGAGCAGAGAATCTCAAAGAATGTGTGGAAGTTAAATAAAAATGACGACAAGGGGGCTTTAAGCTCTGAAGCCCACTACGACTTGTCTGTCCTCTTTTTGTTTTGTTTTTTGTATTTTAGTACAGGGTCTACAGGGTCTACAGGGTCTCAGTGTATAGATTGGACTAACACTGATCTGTGCTCAGCCTCCCAAATGCTGGGATTCCAGGGGCATACCACCATGCCCAGTCTCAATCACCATCTCAGGGCACCCTGGGGTGGGGGGGAGCCCCCATGTGTGCTGGGTATCGAACCCCAGCCTCTGCCTCTGCCTCTGCCTCTGCCTACACAGACACTTTAATCCGCTGAGCTATTTGGCCAGTCCTGTTTTTTTTCTTCATTTTTTTCCCAAATAAATCATCTTTTGTTAGACTAAAAAAAAAAAAATGAGGAAAAGGACAGGTAGCATTTTTTAAAGACAAGGTCTCATATATGCTTGAGGCTGGCTTTGAACTCACAATGTAGCTCAAGCTGGCCTCAAAATCATAGTGATCCTCCGGCCTTAGCCTCCGAGGGCTGGGACTATAGGTGTGCACCGCCATGCTTGGCCTAAACACCATTTCTTGATCATCATTTAGTGTTATACATCATGCTAGACACTTTGATTATAGAATCTCTACACTCTCCTTAGCTTCAACCTATTAGAAAATATATTTTCAACAGGTAGCTACTTTCCCAAAGTCACATAGTTGGATAGTAGTAAAAAAAAAAAAAGAACACAAGTTCAACTGAGGCAAAAGCAACCTCAATTTTAATTCAGTCCACTGTATATATGAGCTCTCAGGAGGAAACCAGGGTTTAAGGTATGTAATAAGACATTGCATGGATTCGCATCACTGTAGGATCTGAATGGGAATATTCAACGAGACCATGTGGACCAGTCAGATGTCTAGTGGTAGACATCACTGTAAGACATACTGGAATAAGGAAGCCTCTGAAGATGAGTTAGCAGGGTAGTCCTCGTTCTAGGTGTCAGTCCTAACACAGAGGATTGGGAAACATGGGGAGGAAAATAAGTTGCAGATTGGGTACTGTACCAAATTAGTCAGATTTTCATTGCTGGAATAAATACTTGAGATGATCAAAGAGAAATTTTTTATTTGGTTCATAGTTTTAGAGAAATCAGTCCATGGGAGGCTGGCCCCATTGCGTTTAGGCCTGTGGTAAAGCATCACATCATGGCAGGACCATATGACAAAATAAACTTCACTTCATGACTGAAATGTAAAAGAGAAGAAGAAATCAGAGTCTTGCAATATCCTTTATTTTTTTTTAAATTTTTTTAAATTTTATTTATTTGTTTGCTTGTTTGTTTGTTTGTTTATTTTATGGCTGGCTCAGCCTGCCCTGGTAGTGGGGCTGGCGCAGCATGTGGTGCCGGGGATCGAACCGCAGTCCCTACAGTTGCCTGAGCTTTCCTAAGCAGGCGCTTTAGACCACTGAACCAGAGCACACTCCCAATGACCTAAAGACCTTCCATGAGGCCCCACCTCTTAAAGGTCCCATCACACTCAATAGTGCCTATAGGTGTTCCTATTGGGGAACATTTCAGATCCAAAAATAGCAAGAATTGTAATCTCCTCAATCTTTCAACAAGGATAATGGAAAGAGCCAGAGGAAGTGTATTGGTTCTGTTCCAAGCCCTAAGTACTCATATACTTTCTGTGACTCAGTTTCTTTATATCTCGAATGAAGATAATAAAGCCCATTTGAGCTTTCTCATAGTATTCTTGGGAAACTACCAGGATGAGGGGATGTTATTACAAGCCTCGGAACATTGATAGGACTCACTACTGGTGTCTCTACTTGTCTTTTACACTGTTATGACTTTAGAAAACAAAAAGATAAAATAGAAAAAAATAATATAAATGATGTCTTAAAAGACAAATGATTGAATCAGATGTGGGTGTTTTAGGCTTCTATGGTGTAGGGATCAAAGTGTGTATGCAGATGTGGTGCATGTGTTTAAGTCCCTTGGGGTCTGGGATTGGCCTTTGCTTCCATCACAGAGCACCAGTATAGATCTCAGAGAGTCACTTGGGCTCTTTGAACTTAAACTTTCCCATCAGTACAAGAGGTACAATCAGTACCCAGAGACTTCTTGTGAAGATTAAATGTGATCAAACATGCCAAGTGCCTGACATAAGAGATATTCATTCAAGATCTATTACTATTATTACAGAATAAAACGTTCTTGCTTCTCTGGTTACTTTCTTTTAGTAGGCTCTGGCCAGATAATTCAACTTTGCCTGTGTAGAGAAGGAAAAAAAAGAGAGAGAGAGAGTAAGGAAGATATGGTCTTTTTTCGAGGGAGGAAAAACAACTGTCTTTGATAACTTCCCTTGTAAATGTTTTTGTTCTAGTCTATATCCTGTTCCATTGGTCAAGCTGTTAAGAATGCAAAGCTTATGAAAGTTTTGCAGCATCTTTATTCCCCTTCTGCTTTTTTTAAAATTAGTACATGTGTGCAGTACATAACCACCACCTTCATCATGGGGAGTTGGCATGCATAATTCTTTTTTTACCGTTCCTTCCTGTTTCCCTCCCCCTTCCCATTTAAACATGTTCTTCCTAGTTCCCAATAACTATTGTCCATTTAAGTCTTTATTTGTGC
This sequence comes from Capromys pilorides, assembly GCA_004027915.1. Lineage (NCBI taxonomy): Eukaryota > Metazoa > Chordata > Mammalia > Rodentia > Capromyidae > Capromys > Capromys pilorides. The sequence continues at coordinate 13,495 of PVKN010021292.1, forward strand.
TTTTGATTTCTCACACAACAGAAACAATCCACTTGTTATTTGGGTTTTAATGTTCCTAGGGCCACCTCAAAGGCCACCCAGCCTGTAGACCACTAGCAAGCGGGCTTTGCAGCCCAGTCTGGTCCTTGCTGGTCCTTGCTGCCTGTCCTTTCCTGGCTTGCCAAGCTGCCAATGAGTCAGCCTCCTGATCATCCTCTGTTTATTCCATGTAGAATAAGAGCACTGAAAATATTTATCAAACTCAACATGACTTTGTGGCAATTAATGAATGAATAATTAGAGAGTACAGAAAACTCCTCATAAACCTATCTTTATAGGAGCTCTCAAAAGGAAGATATTCTTTATGAGCATCCTCAGGTGACTCAGAGTGGCTTGTGAACTTGGCCTCTGGCTGGGTTTGCCTCCATCCTCTCTGAAACAAAGTCATGAACATCTCAATCAGAGGCACAGGCCTCTGGGATGTAGCTTGGCAATGCCAAATGGAGACCATGAAGTTTCCAGTTTAATTAGTCAAGACTGCCAGTTAAATTTGTTGAGGTTTTTTTTTGGAGGGGGGGTAGTGGAGAAGGGTCTACAAGGTGTTCAGGGTCTCACTACTAGATGGGATTCTTAGTGATCTGCCTATGTACAGCTTCCCAATTGCTGGGATCACAGATGCGTGCCACCACACCCAATCTCAATTGCTTAGAGTGCCCAAGGGGTGGGACCAGCATGCAGGCTGGGGTTTTGAACCCCCGGCCCCTGCGCCTACTTGCAGGCACTTTAATCTGCTGAGCTATTTGGCTGGTTCTAAATTTGAATTTTGGATAAACGATAAAAATAATTATATGTCATTATTTAAAATTCAAATTTAACTCAATAGCTTGCTCTCACTTCTTCCTATTAGAAATCTGACAATCCTAGAGGTCCACAGCACTGTCTAGTGCCCTCTCAGGACTATGAAGCGTGACTTACTCCTTCCTCCCAGAATGCTGTAATTAACAGTGATACTTTTAACAGTGGCAAGCCGTGTTCTCCTAAAGCATGTAGCACTCGCTATAACATAGATTTCTTTTAATCTCATGCTCACCTACCTCTGCCTTCTACAGTGGTCGCCCTACGTGTCAGACTATGTTGACCCTGTGTGTCTATATATGGCAGAATTCAGTGTTGAGTTCTAGGATTTAGTGATGAAAAATACATTTGAGAATGACTGAAACTCATACCCTGTTAGAGACTATTTCTTTGAACTCAAACTATTTATGTTTTTCAAGTTCAAAAAGCACTCAACAGTGGTAATTTCCTGTAGCTTGAGTCATTCATATGGGCTGATGGTCAAGAAAGGAGACTAGAGAGCAAGTCATGTGGCATTGCCAGCCCCTTCCCAGTAGCCAGCCTGGGGTCAGCCTCTGGATGGCCACCAGGTCTCATCTTTGCTAGGGCATTAAGGCCCTTGTGACAAACTTCAGTCTAATTCATGCATTTCCCTGAGTGGAGTTTGCCAACTGATTTCAGCGGAGGTCCTTGATTTCTTGCAAAATGCTCTGTAATGGGTTGACTGCAGGGATTAGATTTGGGTGCTGACTGAATAACTTGGTAAAACTAAACCTCAAAGGGAAAAAAACTTTTAAAAAAGGTCGAAAGCTCTGGAGAGTGAGCAAAAGCAGGCCCAAATGGGAGTGGTGTTTGATTTTCAGAGGGCAGCTGTACCTGGAGAGACTGGGAGCTTGCAGCTTCTTCTGTGTGTGTGTGTGTGTGTGTGTGTGTGTGTGTGTGTGTGTGTGTGTTTAAAGGGAACTTCCCCAGCCTTCCTGCCCCTTACACACAAAAAATGTCAGGCTTCTGGGCTCAAAGGACATGTAATATACATGACAACATTAGCGCTGTGTGTGTATGTGTTGTATAGGAAATCCAAATATGTCACTCCAAAATATGCCACTTTGATATAAAATAAAGATTGTTTTATTTTGAGCTGGAGATAAAGGAAAATCAACTGATGTAAAGAGGAGCCTCCCCAGAGCTTCTCTTATCTGACAAAAAAGGAAGTTTCTGAGAAATGAGGGTAGCCCCATATGTCTTCTTCCCACAGTGTTGTGGCTGTGAAGAAGACAAAGTTG
>PVKN010021293.1:0-15591 GCA_004027915.1 Capromys pilorides
AAACCTGAAAAATTGGTTTAAAAAAATAACAAATATGTTGTAAGAAACTAGAAAGAAAAAAATGATAATAAAAAGAAAGAAAATTCAGCATTAACTGCTCCTCTCCAAAGGCCGGCAGAAATCCGCAGTAGTCGCTCCTGCTGCCCTCACTCGCACCCAGCCGCATCCCTTCCCTTCCGCCTCTGGGCCGCACCCCATCGCCCTCCCGTGGGGCGGACTCCCCCTCGCACCGCCTGCCAGGACGCGAAGTGTGCGCGCACATGGGGCGCAGCTGTGCTCCTTGAGGTGCGTGGCAAAGCCCGGTCCGCAGAGCCCAGGCCCGCAGTCCGTGCCCCGCGCCCTGGGAGCACTTGCGAGTCCTTGGTGCCACCTGTCCTTTCTTAGGTTCAAGTGCCGAGACCCTGGCAGGAGGACGCCCAGCCCGGCAGCGCCGTGGCGGCTGTGTGAACGGCGTGCACAGCCCGGCCTTCAGCCACGTGGCGCCTGCGCCCACGCTGCATGAACCGGCCGGAAGGGTCAGCCGCACAGGCCTCAACCACCTGGGCTGGGGAGCCTGCGGCTGCTCCCCTTGAGGCTCTCTGATACCTCGTCTTGGTATTGACAAGGCGGGCAGCAAGGGTCTCCCCGTGACCCACTCGCCCCAGCTGGGGCAAGGACTGCGGGCCGCCGCTGACGTGGGGACACAGCCCGGAACAGCCACGTCCGGCTCCCTGCACCTCCACGCACCCCGCTGAGTCCCTTGGGCAGCTTCCGCAGAGTTCGGGTGCCCGGGCCTGTGCTCCAAACACCCAGGAGACGAGACCCCCTCCAAGGCAGAGCCAGAGAGCCGCCCAGCCTTGGCGCGACTCCCAGGACTGGAGCGCTGTGCCCCCGGGACTTGAGCTTGAGCATGGCACTGAGCACAGACCTGGCGGATCCAAGGTGAGGACACTTCTGGGACTTCAAAGTTCAGATTATTCTCCAAAACTTAGAAAGTTCCCAGCCAGGACTAAGTGACCAGCTTTACCCTGACCCTGAAAAGCAGCAGGAAAACATTTTTCTTCCTATTGTGCTCTGGGCATGTTTGAACTGAAACCTGGCGCTCTTGCCTGGCTCTCCCGGCCTCTGTAGCTGGTCTCTCATCTGACTGGCCTCTCGCTGCCCCACTCCTCTTCTAGATTCCATACGCGAGTTATAATCCCTTCCGTTTGCATTTTCTTCTTATATGAGTAATAAGTGGCTCTCAGTCCTATATTTAGGTTAACTTCTTGAAAATAGGCTCACTTTTATTCTTAATCAAAAGTGTGAGCAGTCCCAGCAGGCTGGCAGTTAGGGTTGCATTTTCTGTGCTTTTCTCTAACCCTCATTGATTTAGTTGTAAATTCTGACAGCTGCGCCTTTCATTTCCACTATCGCTAAACACCTGTGGTTTTATTAGCACTTTTATGAGAAACCAGCCATGCAGCTTCACTAGTAGACTGCCTGTGACAACCAGAGGCTGGGAAGGACCCACCGGAACGGGTGGGCTCTGGTGCAGACGGCCAGCTGCCCCGTGTGCACGGTGCAGGCACGGGATATGCCCTTGGAGGCTCCGGGTGACTCTTGACCGTGATAGTCAGTCTCCCTGGCCCCCAGGTGGCATCTGAGGGCAGCACCCAGACTGCATAGCCACAGGCACAGAACCCCAGACCCACACTCAGGCATGAATGTCGACCTCAGGAGCTCACAGTCACAGCATGCCCACAGCCTGACCCCAGGGCCTGATACGTCAGCAGGCAGCTGTCTGTCACCTGATGTCCCTGAGGCAGCACCATCCACAGGCAGAAATGCCAGCACCCAGCATGCACAGCAGCCCTGGGACAGGAAGACAGCAGCAGATGAGGAACAAGAAGAAGCAAGATGCTAATCTGCCCTATGGCTCAGCAGTTCTGCTCCTGGGCTTTTATGCAAGAGAAGTACAAACCCACGTCCACACAGAGAGTTATTTGTGGTGTTGCAGAAGCTTTGTTAACATCAATTATAACTCAGAATTTGAAAATCTAATGCCAACACTGGTGACTAAACAGAGGCTGTGTAGACCCTCAGTGGAGTAGTATACAGCAATGAAAAGGCACGGGGCTGGCAAACACAAAAAGATGGCTAGGTCTCAGTGAAAAATCTGAGTGAGAAAGACAGGCACAAAATACTGCTGGGGTACATTGGAAATCCTAGAAGCTGCACTCATTCCATAGTAGTACCCTAGAGAACAATTAGACATTGTGTGGGGCCAGGGACATGGACAGATAGGGGTGGACTCTTCAGAGGAGCAGAGAAAGACTTGGGGGTGGCATCCTTTCCTGGGTCACGTGCAATCTTGTAGCCTGAGGCGCCCAAGAGGAGATACCTTGTCCAAAGGCTCTACCAGGATCAAAAGCTCTTTAAACTCTAAACCCTAGACTAGTACTGTATTTAATTGGGAAAAAAAGATTTCAAACAGATATTTCTCAAATGGCTAAATACATGAACAGAAATCAACATTATTAGACCACAGGAAAAGGCAAATTTAAACAGAAAAGAGGAGAAAAGGAGACTCCTGGATGTGCGGGTTTATGCCTGGAATCCCACTGCTCTGGGAGGCTGAGGCAGGAGGACCATGTGCTCAGCCCAGCTAAGTAGCTTAGCAGAGTCTTGTACCAGATATAAAGTAGGAAAAGCGGGCTGGGATATCGTTTAGTGCAAAGGCCCCGGCTCAGTCCCCAGCCACACACTTGCATACACTTGCACTCACTCCCACTCACACACTCATTCACTTTTCCACGTTCACTCACATGCTCACATATACCACGGGTCAGAGAGAACGCACTGGCAGTGCCCAGGGCTTCCGTGGAGCAGTGAGCTCGGCCTATGATCAGCCTAACCTGGCTGTAGTGGAGGCAGAACCCAGGCCCCTATGCTGGCCTCAGTCCAAGTCCTCTTCTATTTGTATTCAGAGACAGACTCTTGCTAAGTCACTAAGTTGCACAGGTTGGGCTCAAGTTTGCCATCCTCCTGCCTCAGCCTCCCAGAGCGCTGGGACCCAGGTGCAGTTGTCAAAGCGATCCACATGTGCAGTGTGGTGTCTGAGGCGCTTCCCTGACACACAAAGTGATGTCCTTGCCCGGAAACCAGCTGAATCCTGTCGGCTGGCCTGTCCTCCACCCCACACGAGGGGAAGGTACAGACCCAGGCAAGGCCCCCTACTGGCTCCCTATCCCCCAGCTGTGAGTGGAGGCCCTGACCCTGATGTGCACCCCAGCTGAGGCCCTGCACGAGGCGGGGCTGGTGAGGGGCGTGGCCCGAAAGCAGACTCTGTCAGGACACCTTTTCCACCTCCTTCTGCTCCCACATTGCCCTGGTACAGCTTCTCTCCGACCTATGCCCACCATGGCTGCTCTGCCACCAGGCCACAGGGCACAGGACCGTGGGCTAGTCTTAAGTTAAAATCATTAGTGACAGCTCAGTAAGCATGCACTAGGATTGTTGCCATTTAATCAGATCTTTCTAAAGTGATTTAAGATCACAGAAAGATCATGCAACAGTAGGGAGACTCCGCATGCCTTCAGCCTCCCTGCTGCAGCCTCCCCGTGGTAGACACCACCAGGGTGACCACCTCAGTGGACAGGCCTACGGAGACGCACCTGCATCACCCAAGTCCGTGTGCCCCTCCGGGAGCTCTAGGAAGAGCTGGGCAAATGCAGAGCGACATGCCGCACTTCTGTTCTGTGCTTCCTCGGCGACACTTGCGCTGTCTCTGCAGCTTTGCGTTCTGCAGTGTGGCAGTCAGAATCAGGATATGCAGTTTTTTCAGAGTTTTTCCTCTTTTATTTTTGTAGTGCTAAGGATTTAACCCAGGGCTTTTTCTATTGAGCTACCTCCCTGGTTAATTATTTGTTTGTTTATTTATGCATGTGTTTATTTATGTATTATTTTAGTCAGGGTCTCTCTTAATAGCCCACACTGGACTTGAACTTGTAACCTTCCTGCCTCTTCCTTCCACAGAGGACTGGAATTTCACATATGTGTCACCAAGCCCAGCTCAGATTGGCTCCTTCACTTAGCCATCCGCCCTAGTAAGCTCCTTCCAGGCTGGGCATGGCAGCAGATGCCTGCAGCCTCAGCACTTGGGAGGCTGAAGCAAGAGGTTTGCCTGGTCAAGCCCACCTGAGAAGCTGAGTGGCTTGATGAGAATTCTGTCTCAAAGTAGAAAATAAAAAAAGGACTGGGAATACAGAGCAGTGCGAAGCTCCTGGGCTCAACCCCCACTTGCATAAAAAAATTCTTTTTGCTTCCGTGTGCCGTGGTGGCTTGCTGTCTCAGCTCTTAGCACAGACTGATGTGTCCCAGCTCTGTGTACGGCCTCTCCATCCCCCTTCTACAGGGGGGCATCTTGGTTGCTTCCAAGTTTTAGCAAGAACAAATGAAGCAGCTACAGTCACAGATCTAAAAGTTGCGTGGACGTGAATTTCCACTCATCTGGCTGAGCAGCATGGAGCCCAGGTGTCAGGCCAGAAGGTAAGAGCAGTCTCTGCGGAGCTGCCCAGTGGCTGCTCCCCCAGGCTGGGAGAGAGCAGGGTTCCTGCCACAGGGTCTCATCAGGGTCTGACCTTGTGGATGCTTTCTGCATAACAGTGCCTTGCTGCTGTGACCTGCAGTCCCCGTAGACACGAGTTGTGTGTGTGTGTGTGTGTGTGTGTGTGTGTGTGTGTAAGTAATTAGTTACTTACATTTTATTGTGAGGTACTAATGTAAATACCAATCTGTTTTTAATTTCAAATTGTGTTTGTTCTTCAGTGGGAAAGTAGTTGACTTTCTTATGTTAGCCTGTATCCTACAACCATGCTAGAGCTTTTTTGTTTTCTGTTTTCTTAATCTTTTTGAGACAATTCAGGCTGTCCTTTTTATGTAGTTCAAGTTGGCCTTGAACTCATTTTGCCATTGATCTATCTCCCCAGGCTTGAGCTCACTTTGTAGCCCAGGGTAGCCTCAGACTTGAGCTCATAGCCACCTTCCTGCCTCAGCCTCCTGAGTGCTGGGATTATAGGCTTGTGCCACCATACTCAGCCCATGCGAGTCTCTGTTTTTTGGACTTTTTACATATATGATCAGGTCATCTGTGAACATGGATCACGATTGCGTTACAATTTCATCATACCTTTATTTTCCTTGGGTCACTGCGTTAGTTCGGACTTCGAAGGCATTGGTAAACAGCAGTCCTAAGCGCACGTGCCTGACTCTACCCAGGACACCTTAGCTTCTGAACTCCGACCTTAGCTGGGAGCGTTTGGCATCCATTCCCTACCCAGATGAGGGAACTCCTCTGCATCTGGAGTTAGTGAGAGTTTTTGTTGTGAGTCTTGTTGAGTGTTTTTTTTTTTTTTTCCATCTATGGCTGTGAATCTGTGATTTTTCTGTAGCCTGTTAACATGCTAAGAGTCATTAATGGATTTCTGCACTTATGATAAACCTCATGTACACAGCATAAATCCCAATCATGGTGAAGCATTGCGTGTCAAATGTCTTTTTATGTATGTAATATTTTCTATGCTTTTTCTTTCTTTTTGGCACTACTGGGGATGGAATCCAGGGCGCTCTACCACCAGTTACAGTCCCTGTCCTTTTCATTTTTATTTTGAGATAAAGTCTCCCCAAGTGCCCAGCTGAACTCAAACCTATTATCTCCTCTGGTGCTGGGATGACAGGAGTGGCCGCCACGCCATCGGGTACACTTGATTTGCTAGTATTTGTTTCAGATACTGTAGCCGTGTTCATAAGATAGACTGACACGTAGTTTTACTTTCTTGCCTTGTGTTGGTCTGGTTTCAGGGAAACACTGACTTTGCAGAATAAATTAGGAAGTGGTCTCTGTGCTCCTGTCTTCGTCTTCTCTAAAAGATGCAGGGAAAGGCATCATTGCTTCCCTGAGTGTTTGGTAGGTTTCCCAGTGTTCTCTACTCTGGAAAGCTGTTAACAGTTTCTTCAGTGTCTTTAGTGGGTGTGGACTCATAGGATGCTTGGTTTTCTGTGAGAACACTAGCAGTTCAGGTTTTGTGAGCTCAACCGCTTTCTGGTGGAAGGCAGTGGCCACTCCCACCCTTCGAGCTCCACTGAGGCCAGTGCGGCTGCCTCCTCTGCGCTGCCGTTTGTAACTCCCACGCTTTCAACTTTTTTCTTAGTTCAGTTAGAGGTTTATCAATAACGACTCGCCTTTTGTGTGCGTTGACTTTCCTAACCGATTCCTGGTTCCACTGTCTTTCCTGGCATTCCTGCTGCTCTCCTGGCTCTGACACGCTCTCCTTGCTCTGGTCCCTTCAGGCAGAAGAGGAAGCAGTCCTTTCACGCTTTCTTCCTCTCCGTGTTCACTTCCCTCTCGCTGCTGCTTTTATTGCTTCTCACAGATTTCGAGACACAGTGCTTTCATTTTCATTTGAATATTTAAAAATTTCTCTTGATATTTCACCTGACATCTGTGTGATATTCCTGTGCTATTAAATCCCTAATATTTGGGAATTTTCTAGCTATTTTGTTACTGATGTCTAATTCTATGAAATTGATTTTTAATTTCTAATTTAACTTTTGTTTTCAGCCACCTTTGTTGTTTCTGAGTTCAGACACCATCTGGAGTCTCGTTCCTGTGCCCCTGCTGAGGTGGCCTTATAGCCCTACTTGTCAAACGTGCCATGGGAACTCCAGAGAAAAGTGCATGCTGCTGTGGCCAGAGAGGCCGGCCTGCAGATGCCCGTCAGAGCCGGCTCATGGCTGTTTCGCTGAGCAAGGGCTTCCAATTCCTGCCACGTCTGCCCCTGGTATTGTCTCTAGTGAGATGTGTTGAGAGGTGGACGTAGAGAGCTGGGGAGGAGGAATGAAGGCAGTGAGGCCTTGGTCAGAGTGGAGGGGTGAGGGGGCACTGCCTGGTCCCCTGCCAGGCCTCAGCTCTGGAGTGAACCTGTGTGGGGACGGCGGGCTTCTGGAGCTTGAGGTGGTTGGAGTTGGCTGTCCCTTCCCCTGGTGTGCTGGGCCTCAAGGGATCCCTGCCCCAACCAGATGCACCATGACGTTTTCTCCAACCCTCAATACAAGAATCTGTGGGCTCCCGGAAGCCAAAGCCACACAAGTGTGTCATCCAGCTGTAGGTAGTGGCCCACACCTGTGATGCCAGCATTCTGGGAGCCTGAGGCAGCAGGATCAAAGTTCTAGACCAGCCTGAGGAAGAAACTTAGTGACATAGTAAGACCCTGCCTCAGAAGGAGCCATTCACAAAAGGACAGGGCTGCAGCTCAGCTTGCCACCCTGGCTCAGTCTCAGGAGCACACAGGGTGCTCTGTTCCTGCCAGCACTCAGCCAGTGCCTGGGTCTCCTGAACTCTGTCCCCCTTTCCCTCTTGGCCACCATGAGCCCCAGCAACTGCCCTTGGAAGCTTAAGATTTCCTGTCCCACTTCAGGTTTGGGTGGAGTCACAAGTTTGTGCCCCAGGAGCTGCTGGTGCTTTCCTGCCTCTTCCCACCCAGGGCTCCAGTTTGGGTGGTGGCAGGGATTTGCCTCGGGACACCTCCTCTCTGCCAAATCCAAGAATCACTGGTGGGTTTCTCCTTGTTCTGTGATTTGCTTGCTGCTCAGATGCAGGGCCAAAACTGCTTTTCCATCCTGCACAGCCTCCGCTGTGGCGAAGGTGAGAATCATCTACAGATGCAGGGAGATCTTCACAGTCGGCCACCAGCACAGCCCATACTTTGTCATCCTCTGTAGGACACAGGTCTCAGTGGAATCATGTGCATAGATTGGCCTCAATGAGAAGGGATAAATGGCTGAAACCACTAGGAGCACGGGTGCTGAGCAGGGCCATATGAAGGCCAAAGCCCTCTCAGGAAGAAGCAGGAGGTACAGAACAAAACCCCAGGCCTAGAAAAGGTGGAACAGTTGAAAAGTGATTCTTCTTCCAACCCCTGACCTGTATATATCCCCAGCTGTCTTCCCTAGGCATAGCGTCTTTATCAGGTCCTTCAAATACCTTTTCAGAAGAGCTGTTCACAAGTGTCATCTGCCATCTGAGTGGAGTCCTACTTTAGAAGCAGGAGTTTTGGTGAAATTTCAGCTTTGAGAGCCACTGCTTCTCATTTACCCCCAGCACCCTAGAGACTGACCACTGTGCAGAAAGGCTTCAGGGGATGGAGAAACCCTGTCTCCTTGGTGGGAAGTGCATCCATGTTAGATTGCTCCAAGCATCTATAAAAATGCATAGATACTTCAAAGTTTTGAAATCTGCCATTCTGGGCTCTTCCCTCATCAATCTTTGCTTTGACTACCAAGACCAGAAAAAAAGAAAAGAAAAACAGGTGGCCAAATGCCCCCTCCTAAGGTGGAGCTTAAAATATCTGAGTGCCTTGCTTCTACATCCAGGCAAGAACCTGCTTCTCCTCTCTTCCACTGTGTGCGTAGAACTCAGGCTATATGTCTCCTGGAAAACACTAGACTCCCATTCGACAGTCTCTGAATTTTCTTCTGGGAAGACAACCACTCATTAGCAAAAGGAAGAGTTTCTCTTGTATGCAGGCATGAGGACAAACAGCCTGTGTTATGAAACAGGTTTGTTTTCAAAAGACTAGAGTCCACATATATTCACTAGTAGACAGGCTTTAATCTGAAAACATTTTGGCCAAGCAGAAATTTTACCTGGGCCTGAGTTAATAATTTCCAAGGCATAATGAAATTTGGCGTCTGGACATTATCCCCCAGCCAAGAGTAGAAGTTCAAGAGAAGAAGGGCGAAGAACCTGCCTTGACAGGGTTCGATGGAGCTGGGCTTTCCTGCAGACCAGCTCTGCACGGGGCCTTCGGCAGCTGCAGAGCGACTCCAATAAGGGCAGGCATGGGCACAAGGCAGCTCCTGACTGCCCAGGCAAGCATGCAGCGCGTGCTCAGCAAAGCTGGGCTGCAGGTGTCGTCCTCCAGCAGGGGCAGGAGCATAGGGCATTCAGCCTGGCCTAGAAACCTTGGAGGAGCCCTTTCTGGAGGGCCACCTACACCAGGCTCCTCTGGTCTTCAAAGAGGAGGTCCTTGCCACTGGTCCAGTCGCAGCCCTTAATGTGTCACACTGTTATCACTGCATCCCATGAGCCCATCTTGGAGCACAACACTAACTGAGTGGAATGCCACTCTTGTGTGAAGGGCACGAGGAGAAACTCAGGCCCAAGGAGCGGTTCCAAGGGTGCAGACAGGAAACCCACACCTGCACCCGAAGCCAAAGCGCTGCTGCCCCTCTAGCAGTCACTTCCCCAGAGCCCTGCGTCTTAAGATCCAGTGACACCGAGGTCACATTGAAGGACATTGTCACAAACACCCACAGACAGCTCCAGGAAGGCCGCGCTTCCAGAGCCAGCACAGAGCTCTGCATCCTAAGAGACTCTTCTGCGGGCCAGGGAGAACTTCCTAAGAGACCTTCAGAACCGGCTGCAGTTTACAGTGCTTTACATTTAATACATGGCTATTACAGTTTGTGTCACTGTTACGTTTCCTATGGCCCAGGATAGCAGGGAGGCAGGATTCTATGGTCTGCCAACTTGATGTGGGGCTTCCCAGCTATTATGTTCGAGTCCCTTTCCTTCGTGTTTCTTTACAAACTGCCTGGAGTTCGTTTGGAATCTTGGAGAGATCAAGCTCAGGAATTCCAAGGGTGGAGGTTGCCCTGATTTGTTAAGATCCAGGCGTGATCGCTTGCGTTTATCCACAGAAGCAGCTGCAGGCTTGTCGCTGGCAGACAGCCCTGGCTCCACCATCGTCCAGGTAAAACCCAGCCTAGCGGGAGGCCAGGCGCACCCTGCACAGCCCTACGGGAAGGAGATGCGGGGCGGGTGTTGGCTCGCACTCTGGTTGGATTCCTGCTGACCCAAGGGCGTGGACTTCACCAAGTGAGGCTCGGGAGGCCACAGCAGGTGGGGCGAAGTCTTCAGGAGCAGCCCAGCAGAACTTAGGCGGTTCCAGGAAGCCCGTGTCCCAGCGGCGTCCTGCTGCGGCGCTGCTGGCTGCCCAGGGCACGGGCCCTGGCCTCTGAAGACTATCCCAGGCCCTTGCGCCTAGCCTCCGCGCCCTGCACCTCCTCCTGCAAGCGCTACCTCTTGCAGTTCCCGTCCCGGCTGGTTTTGCCTGTGCAAGGGGCCCCGCCGGATTCCTTGGGCACACACTGCCCGCCCAGGTCGCGCTGTGCCAGGGCGGCTCTCTCTACCCAAGGTTTCGCAGACTCGGCCTCCCGAGCACCCTTCCTTCCCTGCTGCCCCTGACCCCTGGCAGCGGGGCTGCCAGGGGAGCGGAGCGCACCTGCAGAGAAAGCGCAGGAGCGCGAGTGAGCGCGGCGAGTGAGGCGAGTGATCTGCAGAACTCACTGTCCAGCCCAGCTCCAGTTCCTGCCCAGCTCCCGGCTCCACTAGCTACCTAGCCCCAAGCCCTGCCTACAGCCCTCGGCCGCGACCTGGCCCCTCCCGCCCTCGCCCCCGAGTCCAGGCCCCGCCTGTGGTCTCAGTCTCTGCCTGGCCTGGACAAGGCCCCGCCCCTGAAGGTAGGTCCCGCCCAAGGCCTCGGCCTGGCCCCGCCCCGCCCCCCGCCCAAGCCCCGCCCCGCCCACGGCCCCAGCCACCGCTGGGCCCCCTCCCCGCAGCCGCGCAGTACCCGAGCGGTAGCCCCACGGAGTGTACGACGACTAGCGCCAGCCGGGACCGCTCGATGCTGCCGATGCGGCCGAGCGGGGCAGTGGGGCCCGCGCTGTACGCGCTCCTGGCGCTGCTGGGGGCGAGCGCGGCGCCGGAGGAGAAGCGCGGTGAGTGCTTGACCCGGTCCAGAGCCGGAGTCCGCGTCCCCTGTCCCCGCGTCCGCGTCCGCGTCCGTGTTCCAAGTCCTTCGTCCGTGTCGCTCGACCCCGTGTCTTGTGTCCCGATGTCCCCGCGTCCCAAACCCGCAGTCTGCGTCCCGCCCGGGACCCGGTAGACTGCGTTCTGCCGGGTAGGGCGCGCCCGCGGAGGCCGAGACAGGACACGCCAGCGCGGGCTCCAACTTTGCTTCCTGCTTCCCTGGCTGCGCTGCTCCCGGGCCGGGCGGACCTGGGGTACTGCAGCAAGAAGGGACCTGGGACCCTGGGACTCTGGGACAGACTCTCACACACACACCGCCCGGTCCCTCTGTGGATCTCCCAGCCCTGGCGCAAAGGTGCGCAGGGTCTGTGGCTGGAGGCGCGGCGGAAATCGTTCAGTCTGTAGCCAGGTGCGCACCCTGCCCGACCAGGTGAGCCAGGCCAGGTGCGCGAGTCAGCTTGGCTCAACCCAGCCCGCGGTGAGCCTAGCTGGGCCTCCTTTGGCGCGGCCCCCACTTGTGTACCCATGCGCCTGCCTCTCGTGTCCGACACCCGGGGTCTCCACAGACTGGGACCCGCACTATTTGGCAGCTCTGAGTGTTGGAAATGAGGTTCTCCGTACTCCGTATTTTCTCTTTGGGATGTTTCCTTCTGCTGTTTTGAAGTCTGATACTAGGACAACCACTAACATACTATGCTTGCTTAAAGAAAAAATGATATCGCTCTGCCTGGCTTGGGAGGATTCGTGTGCCCGCCCTGAGCCCCCTGGAGAGAAGAGCAGGTTAGGTGGTGTTGCGCAACCCGGAAGAGAGTCAGGCCCCTGCTTGCCGTTGATGTCATTGGCACCGCTGGCGCTGGTGCTGAGGAGCTGGAGGAGGGTAGTGCTCCGGACTGCTGTGCGGGAAACTGCTGAGAGCAGAGCACAGCCTGCGCAGTCTGGGCGCTGGCCTGGGCGAGGGCCGTGGGTTTTGGGAGCTGCTCTGTGCAGGTGGTTCTGCTGGGCATGGATTCAAGAGTTTCTCTGTGGAGGAAACTGGGGAAGTCTCCTGGGAGACTTCCTGCCAAGGTACAAAGCTCCTTTGGAACACCTGCAGTGGGAGTCTTGCAAAATCTAGGGAAAAGGGGGACACGGGGTGCACCTTCCCAAATGAAGGCTCTGTGGCCTGGCTGAGGGGCAGGGAGCAGCCTCTCCTCCTTGCCCACGGGGGAGCCCTGGCCACCTGCCTGCCCTGCCTCCACCAGCTGATAGGAGAGTCCTCTGGAGCATGTGGCACCTATGTGCCAAGGGGACCGTTCTTCTCTCTTTAAGTTAAACTCCAAGAACTGCAGAGCGTAGCTTTTCTCTCTCAGACGTGCTTGCTCTGGACGCCCCTCTCCTGAACCTGGCGGTTATGGGTTGAAGCCTCGGATCTGATAGGAACATGAACCCACTGGACTTGCGCACTAGTCCTGCATCCCCTAGACAGAGGCTCCTGAGCGCAACAGTAGCAAATAAGTTCAGTTAAAGTAAACTAAACTCCTGAATCTTAAGAGACATTATTGAAAATGGAGGATGGTCTTTGTGTGTGAGCTTATTCAGAAATGCTGCTGGCTTCAGTTCTGGCTGAGATGGGCTTCCTTCAGGCTGGCTGTTGCTCATGTTCTGGCTGTGAAGCGAGTGCTTTCACTTGTTGCACGGGATCTAAATGCTGTCAGAACCCCTGGAAGTCTCCTGCTGATCCTCAGGTCTGTTTGGCGAGGTGTGGACTCTTGTTGCTTGCAAGGGCCCTGGTACAGAGAAGCACAGCGGTGGCTTTCCTGCAGCTAGAAAGAGGGGAGCCAAGACTCAAGCCCTCAACCTGCCACGGCACGGCCTGGTCCCTGGAGCAAGGTCCCTGGAGCCAGGTCAGGTGTGTGGATGATGAGGGTCTGAGGCTGGGAGGATAGGACAGGCGCATGGCATGGGTCGCTCATCTGAGATCCCCCAGGGTGCACTAGAGTTCCAGCTGCTTGGGGGCAGGGGCTACTGAGTACTGAATGTAGAGCTCAGTTGCTTCAGGGACGCCAAGCAGGCTGGCTGTTCTTGCACAAAGCAAAAATAAAAGTGCCCGCTCTGGACGAATCCTCAGTGGGATCCCAGGGGAGCAGCCTGCCTGCCCCACCCTGGAGGACATCCAGGGTCAGGAGGTCAGGGTTGAATGCGAGAGAAACAAAGCAGGAGCTCCAGTGGGATCCGAAGCGAGAGCCACGCCTTTCTTCCTCCTGGAGATTTGATCTGGAGGCCAGGTCTGGCATACAGCCAGCGGCCGTCTGTTGTCCAGGCTCCTTAGAGGTGCACAGGTCCCTCGATGCTCCGGCCTGGGGTTTGGGCTCTGAATTCCACGCATGTTCACGGGGTGCATAGGATATTCTTGACAGTGAATTGCAGGTGGTCTGTGTGGTGCCCCCTTCTGCCCAGCAATGTGATGCTCTTTGTTGACTTGACCATAGAAAAGCACAGCCTCTGAGTTCTTGGCTGAATCTGACCACGCTGGTGTGATACAGATGAACAGCAACAGGCGATAGCATCACAGAGACTTGGAACAGCCATGTGGGCTTCCAACGGCCAGTTTCATAATCTGTAATTTTTCAAAAATGTATTTTGAAGTTTGAAGAAGCCAGGTGCCAAAATTCGGCATGCTGCATAATTACCGTGGGTCCATGTGACCGCGCCAACATGCTCTGAAATGTTTTCAGAGGTAATGTCAGTAGGGATGAAGGAGTCAGCCCTGTTTTAAAAGAAAATACTCTTTGTTTTTCCTTTGATGTAGGCTACAGGACTGCAGCCAGGGTCTGAAACTGCTTTGATAGGAGTGATAAATCAACTCCCGTATTAAGGCAGTGAGGCTTCTAGGAGAAGGGAGGCAGCCCCAGGTCCTGAGACGGGCGGGACTCAAGCAATGGGGACTCAGCCTTTGAAGGGCTGCCTAGGGTTCATGTGGCTTTAACATGGCCATGTGACTCACTGTGAAAGTGTGCGCATGCTTGGTGTTAACTTGGTAACGTGGTAGTGGCTTGCTTAAGATTAGAAAACTACGCTTTGCTAAAAGCAGAATGGGAAGAATTCACAGCTTTATGGCACAGCTCCTGTGCTCTGCTTTCCTTTCTCCATGGTTCTGGGGATTGAACCCGAGGCCTCAACCACTCAAGGCAAGGGCTCTGTGGTGATGCCGCGTCCCCAGCCCTCCCTTGGGAATGTGACTGTGAACATTAGTTTCTGGCCCTCAGATCCATGGTCAGCGCATTCCCCTTTTGCTTTTTTCTGTCTTGGATATTTGAAAGTATGATAAGAAGCACTGTGTGCCTGGTAACTACCATGGATTGCTCTTGAAGCATCAACACAGACAGTAGAGGATGATCTCTGGCTGCCCTCATGGCACTTCCCCACACTTCTGTTTTATCTTTCCTCCTAAAGCATTGTATGCTCTAAGAAAACTGCAGTGGTTAACTTTAGGACAGCATCTTGATTACCCACCCACAGCCCTGGCACAGGCCAAGCGGGGGGCACATGGCTGGCTTCTGGGCTAGAACAATTAGTTTTGCTGGAACTTCCCCTTTTCTGTCATTTGCTGAGTTCTCCTCTCCACACATTTAGACACACCTGACCCCGTATGGATGACCAAGAGCTCCTGGTACCAGCTGGGAAAGACCTGGGGGCCAGGTCCAGCGGAGGCAACTTTACTAAGCCAGGGAAGTTCAGCCCCGGGCTTGCCATCTCTGCCTTCCGGAGGCCCTTCTGAGTTCCAGGGCCCGGAGCTGGCCTACTATGGCCCATCTTTGAACTGCATTGCTTAGGAAAGATCTCACTCATTCAAATTTCAGCTGCTTGCTTTAGGCAGTAGGTTGCAGAGGGTGATGGAAGACAGCAAGGCTTCTCTGCGCCTCCCTCCAGCTCATTCTGGTTCTCAGGACCGACCCTTTCTGATAGTGTCGCGGCTTCTCATTAACGGGAGGACTCAGAGGTAGAAGGCCATGTGCACAGCCCTCAGTATACTCCCAATCACACCAGCATGACTACACCTGCACGCACTCCTGGCTTAGGGTAAAGCATTACATGACTGAGCCCCTGCTGCCTTCCTTTGAGAATAAGGACAAATATTCAGACTGTTGGAACTTAGGTTTTTGTTTGCATTTTTTTTCTTCTGTGTGAACCACACTTCAGATTTTCACCATTTCACCTCAACTTTGAGATTAAGAATGGTCCCTACCCTGGAGCACCTGGGGAACAATCTGCAGAAAAGTGAGTGGAGATTCCAAGCGTCACAAAACAGTGAAGTCTAAGTGAAATAATAGGCATCTGCTCATCCTCCCTGGAGAGAAACCAGGAGCTGCCCCATGGGAAGGAATTGAATGAGAGTCCTTCAGAGATCTATGTGGTTCCAGGCGCCTTCCCTCTGGGAACACGGGAGGGAGGGGCACTGTAAGGAAGCCGAGTGGAGCATGGTCTGGGAGCCCTGGTGTTCCACAGGACAAGAGAGCTGCCATGTGCCCACTCTTCCTGGGTGGAGCTGCACAGGCTTCTGAAGGCCTCCCCTGCTGGCAAGCCAGCGACCTGCTTAGTTGTGGCTATCGGCGACTGATAACTAAATGTGGCTCCCGGAAGTGCGCAGGAACCGCGTTGTACGGCACTGCTGCTCGAGTGAGGGACAGTCCATCCTTCCTGGGACCAGCATCAGCTCCTCCACGCATCAAAGCCTGAAACAGCAGGAGCAGAGGATGAGAGTCTTGTTTTTTCCTTCCCTA
>PVKN010021294.1:0-15581 GCA_004027915.1 Capromys pilorides
TGAAACGTCTGTAACTCTGAAACAGAAGAAATTGCTCTTCCTGAAATGATGGCTCTAAGTATCTTGTCCTAGGGATGACAAGATGACTAATACAAGATTTCTCAAAACTTTAAAGTACAACTGCCATGAGATCCACCACTTCCACTCTGGCTCTCTACCCAAAGGAAATGAAATCTCAGTACCAAAAAGACATTTCACTCCCATCCATATTACAGAAATATTAAGTAGTCAAGTTATGGAAACATAGCAGATGAATAAATGGCAAAATAAAATATAGCTCTATTTATATATAATGGAATATTATTCAACTATAAAAATCTTTAAATGCTATTTATGATAACACAGATGAACTTGAAGAATATACACCAAGTAAACACGTTAGACACAAAAATATCTCATTGATTTCATTTAGATGAAAATGTAAACTCAGAAAATCCAAACGCACAGGAGAGAGTAGAGCAGTGGTTTCCAGGACCTGGAAGTGATAAAAATCAGGAAATATTAGCCAAAGGGGTAAACTTTCAATAATAACATGAAAAAGTTACTTAGCTCTGATGTAGAGCATGATGACTATACTCAATAATATCATATACCTGAAATTTAGTAAGAGAATATTTATGTTTTCATCATATAAAAAAAGTTAGCAGTGAGGTTACAGTGTTATTTAACTTGATCCAGATAATTACTTCACAACATATAAATATATCAAAATCACATGTTATATATGTCACATATATGATATATCTAATTATATTTGTCAATTATACCTCAATGAAACTGAATTTTTTTTTTCTTTTCTTTATGGTCCTGGGAATTGAACTCAGGACCTTGCACTTGCCAGGCAGGTACTTATGTTGCACAGCTATATTCCCAGCCCTAGAAATTTTTTAATGAAATGAAATTTACATTTCTAATTTGGATGGAGGTTCTACATCATGTGGGCTTTGTGTGGTTAAAAAATGTTTCCTGATACTTGTCTTTGTTTATGAAATGACTGTGATGAACAAATGTTTTCTTTTTTTAGTTTTTAAATTTTTTCAAATCATTTATTTACTTATTTGGTACAGGGTCTCACTACACAGCCTGGACTCACAGTGATCCCCCTGTCTGAGCTTCCCCAGGGCTGGGATTCTAACAGTGTACCACCAAGCCTGGTTTCAATAGCCTGCTCAGTGCTTGGGGCTGGCATGGCATATGGCATGGGGGATTGAACCCGGGTCCTTGGCTTGCCAGTCAGGTGCTTAAGCCACTGAACCATCTCCCCAGCCCATAAAAATTTTAGTACAAGCAAATAAATCAATTTTTTCTTATATTGTCTCTATATGCACACGCAACAGGGAAAATGTGAGAGTGAAAGAGTTCAAGCTCACTAAAACGCGTGCTCTAGTACAGGAAGTCCTCAGTTTACAAATGAGTTCCATTCTGAGAAAAGCTTTGTGGATCCAATTCCTTCATAATCTGACAAAGTGAGTCTTACACAGTAACCTGTGAAGGTTTGCACCTCCAGGGCTTGTACACTGGGGACTTTACGTGTGTGTGTGCCTATGTGTGCCTGTGTGTGCACGCACACTTTCGTTTGTACCTGTGTGTGTGTGTGTGTGTGTGTGTGCCTGCTCTATATGTGTGTGTCTGTGCTTGCATTTGTACCATTCTTGAAATAAAGCCAGCATTTCAGAGCAGACCTGTCATCAGGTAACTGTGGAATCGCTGTGAGGAAGAAGGAAAAGAAGAAACACAGTCATGAGCTCCGCGGGACAGCTTTATTCCAGAACAACCCTGTGAGGGACCACTCTGGCCCTGGAGACTGGATCAGAATTCTCACATGGGCTAGGGGGTTTTCCATAGGGTCATGGGAGGGTTAAGGCTCAGGGAGAGGTATTTGTAGCTACGCCAGGATCAAGGCTTGAGCCAGCACAGGTGGTCATGGTTGGCCAAGAGGAGCCCTGGGATCCTGCAGGGGCCAAGGCTGCTGCCAGCAAGGAAGATCCTGTTGGGTCCCCAGGAGCACTGAGCTGGGAGGGGCAGCACAGAAGGGTCTCTGATAAGGACCACGACGGTTGGATTCCTTCAGTGGCTTTCAGTAAAAATTTCCTCAATTATGCAGGTGTGAGACTCCAAGTTTATTCCAGGAGGATAAAAGGTTTCGAGACCCATGACTCATGCCACCAAATGCTGGGTGGGGATCCTCCAGCCAAACTATTCATTTGAATTGGGAAGCTCATAAAGCAATCAGTCTGTCATCTGCGCAGAACAGCCCCTCCCTAAAGCGGCCAAGAAGATGTTGAGAGAGAGCCATGAAGGCCGCACAGAGTCTCTTAGCGTGTGCACAGCTCAGAGAAAAAGGCCTTCACAGCGGCCTCTGGCTGCCACTGCCTGCAAATGTACTGCTGGAGATGGCATTTAATAAGGTGTGTTTATTATGATTTAATTACTAAGAGTAGCCTGATGCTCATCCTTCCCTTATCATTCCAGCATCATTTCTGTCATTAAATACGTGAAATATCTCAGGAGCCCATTTGCCGTTCTCAGAGGCATCCAAGCCAACAGTAAGGTTCTGTTGCAGCTTAGGCCTTTTGCAAGGGCAAACTACAACGCAGGCATGTTTCATAATGAGTCACCCGAAGAGTCATTCACCAAGAGTGCAGGAACTCTGTCCACACAATAAAAACCAAAGAATCCAGTGGAGGGCCTGGGTCCCATGGTAATGTCCTGCCTGAGTCCTGGTGAAGACCTAGCACCCCTAACAGTGCCCCCCCAAGAGGCCAAGTGGAGGCCTGGAGCCATGAAAATGTCACATCCAGGCCTGTTTCCCAGATCTGTGCTGGGAAGGTCCAAAGGTCAGCAGTGGAAGCTGGAAAATCTGCGCCAGTGGTATGAAGGATCTGCGCTAGCAGGCTGAGGGGGCTGCATGGGGGCCAAAAGTGATGTTCAAAGTGAGGAGCAGAGCTTCCCTAGAAGGAACCATAGCCATCCCCAGGGACAATGAGGTCCCTAGCTCCTCCTCCAACAAGAACAGCCAAGGTCACCAGGAAAGCCAGTATGACCAGTCCGCCAGCAGAACAGCCAAAGAGATCCAGCAGCTTCCAACAGCACCAAGTGTCTCCCAACAGCTCCCTGACAGGCTCTCAACAGCTTCTCCAGTTCTGCCGCCTATGCTACTGCAGCAACTCTCAGGGGAGCCTCCGTCACCCAGTACCACACTGGTTCAGTTCAGCTGGGTGCTACGTGTCAGCCACCAGTTGGCATCCACCACAGATTTCCACTCCTCGAAGCTGAATGACGTGGTTTGTTAATCTGTGGTTTACGTGGGAGGTAGGGGTGTCACACAGTAAGTTTTTCTTCATCAGAATCTGCCACTACAGGGCAGGTCTTGGGGAGGCGGGATGGGAGCTGCAGGTGTACAGAAACCACAAAACTAGTTGAAGACATCCAGTACTCTACACTTTACCTGGATCCGCAGAGAAACAGGTAATATACCTTTGATGTTCCTTTATTCTTTTTCTCAACATCTTGCCAATTGAAAAAATATCTCTTGAGTCCCTATAGATTTATAGCTAAGTGTCTCTTTTATTTTATATTCTCATTTAATTTCCAAGCCCTCTTAGAATGTTCAGTTTAACCTCTGTCACAGCACACAACCGTGGCATGGCACGAAGGGTGATACAAAGTCCCCCTCTGAGTCAGAGTCCACTCCAGGCCCCAAGGAGCAACAGGGGAGTGCCATTCACCCAGCCACCCCCTGGGTGAGAGTCCAATAGCGATGGCCCGGACTCAAGCCTCTGCGGCCTCTTACTGGTAAAACCAGGAAACAAGGATCAAAGAAAAAAAAAAGTGAAGAGTGCCCAAACGAGCTGGAATTTAAGTAGGGGACAGGGGCAGGACAGGGGAAGGTCGGGGTGGTCCTCCCGCCCACCTTGGGACACTCTAAATGATAAATCAGAGCTGGGGAGAGAGGGCGGGAGGGTTCATTCCCTGAGGCAATGCCTTTGATCCTCCTTGGACTCTTGGCCCTGAAGACCAGCTTTCCCTCTCCAACCATGCATTCCAGGAGGTTTGGGGCAAGGGGTCCCCAAAGCCCTTTCCCTCTGAGTATCCTTTTCATGCCTACCTCTGGCTGACACCCCTCTACGTCTTTAGGGTATTCACTTGCCCTGTAGCTTTATATGAAATAGTCACTGGTTTCCAACATAACTCAGGTTTCTACATAAACACCAGTCCTGAGTAGAAACATTCCCATAGCCCTAGCCCGCAGCTCAGTGTGTGCTTGTCAGCTCGGACCATGCCTTTGTGATGAACAGAGGAGAAGCATTTGTTTTCATTATATGCCTCTAATTAATTATCTGCATGCCTGTTACAGCAAGCATTGTTCTCAGCAAGTCTAGTAAAGAGACAAACTCTTTGCCCTGAAGATGGCTGTTCTTTGAAAAGAAGGAGGAAAAGACACGTCTATGAGAAAAGACGGACATCCAGAGAGTGAGATCGCAACAGATAACTCTAGGCAGTAGGCATAGCGTGAGCGATATGATGAACGATAATGTGTTCAAGCAAATGGGGAGAAAAGAACTTTCAGGAACTTGGCCAGAGAATGTTCTCCTTGCTGGGCGGACTTCAAGGACGTGTAGGATGTGGGGGGTCAGAGGACAAGGGTGGCGTGTGGGTGTGAACCCACCTGGGAGCCTAGAGGGGTGTCATAGAAGAGAGACTTTCAGGGTCAATGCCAAAGTGGACGACAGAGTTAGCAAGGTCTGTCAAGTGCCTCGAGTCGTATTTGACCATTCATTTGTGTTCCTACGGAGGACTTTAATAACGTTTTTCCAGAGCAGAACCTGTTGCTCAAAGTTCTGCTTCATGAGCTTGATCTTCTACTGAACTGAGAAGTCCCAGAGGCTCGTGTTCATTCTCCATTTTCAGTAGCATCTGGCACATCATCTAAATTTATGAAAGGAGAAAAATGACTTACAGTGTATTTTTCAGCACAGGAAAACAAAGAAACAAATAGTCATAGTGCGTGATAGCTTAAACACACCGCAAATTGCTCGCTTCCTCCTACAGCCTTCCACTTGCTGCTTCTGGGCGGTGCTCTCCTGGCTCCGGCCCCGGCTCTGTACCTGCTGTGGCCAGGGAGGCGAGGTGCTGGCTTGCTATAGGGTGGCAGATGGCTCAGGACCCTCGGTGCTGTCTCTGAGGTCCACCAGAATCGACAACAGCTGGGGCCATGGACACAGGACCAGCCCAGCCCTTGCGGGTAGAGCTGCCTTGGCAACCTTCGGGATCCAGAGGGAGAGGGCTCCTGGTCAGATATGGCTGCACGGGCGGGGCCAGGGAAGGAAGCGCCTCCTGTCGCTCATCCCAGGGCCACGCAGCACCGCGTGCAGGAGCTGTGCTGTGGCGATGGCGGAAAGGTGCTGGGGAAACTGCAGCTGGGGTGGTCAGGAGAGGGTGGAATGGTGAGGGCGACAGGGGCTGCAGCAAGAGGGCGCTTAGGGAGAGGGGGCCTAGGCATTCCTGAGGGAGGGGTGCCAGGCAGGCCACAAGAAGACTGTTGGGTCTGCAGAGACACAAGGAGGCCAGCGTGCTCAGAGCGGAGCAGTGGAGACCTGGGTGGTAAGGACGGTAAGCGGGGAAGGCCAGACCCAAGCGTCCCGGCTTCTAGAGACCGGCACAGTCTTGCTGTGTTAGTACAAATCGAGAACTCTGCAACTCCTCAGATCACTAAAGAGCCCAACACTTCCCAGAGCCCCTTAATGCACTAGTGTTTTCCAGAGGTCACTGGTAGAGGCTTAGCTGGCGGACATGCAGAGAGGCGCACATGCTTAATTTCAATAGCGCAGGCTATGCCGAGATAGGACAGCCTGAGACAGGCCGGAACCAGCATCCTCTACACATTCCAGACAATCCGGGACCTTGGGTGGAACAAAATCCGCTCCAAATCACTCCCCTCCTCCTCGCTATGTGACTTGACATGCAGAAGATGCATTGGCTTTCATCATTAGGAAAGTTTCATTTGTGGTATACTACGTCACCTTATAAATGCTCCAAAGGAAATAAAATTCCACCAGAGGGAAAAAATCATGCGGTGCGCTCAATCCACAGAAGCTGTAAATCACTAAGTCTTTCAGGATTCCCTTTAAAAAAAAAAAAGCACTAGGGGGAGGGTAGATGTTGCAGATGGTCTGAATCCACATCATGTAGAAGGAGAATCAACATTTTGACTGGTCTCACAAAGAATACCTCATTTGGGAATAAATGAAAGAAATCGAATTTCCACTGTGATGGGTAAGGTGGATTAGTGTTTTAAGAGACAACGGAAATGCACAAGACTTGATTTGTGATGGTTGAAGACCCCGATGTCACAGAATCTCTGTTTCATTTGATGTGGTACACATATGTAGTGGGTTTATAAGTGGTGGTCAACTCATTACACCCAGCTGAAATAAACTAGCATGGTGCTGGGTGTAGGAAGCCCACCTGAGGGTTGTTGCCAGCAGCATAAAGGCAGAACAGGAGAAGCTGCCACAGATGCTGTTAGGGATGCTGCTTGGAGAAGCTGCTGGAGCTGTTGGAAGCTGCTGGTTCTCTTGGACTGCTCTGCTGGAAGACCCTGTCAGGCTGGCTTTCCTGATGACCTTTGGAGAACCTCTGGTCCTCATCTTGAGCATCACTTCCTGGCTCTGGAGGGGAAGGTGGTGCCCTGCTCGGCCTCCTGGAGAAGCTCATCACGTTGGCTTTCCTGATGAGAACTTGGCTTTCCTCATTGCTGGAGGAGCCCAGGACCTCACTGTCCCTGAGGACGGCTGTGGTACTTTGGAGGGAGCTCTGGTCCTCACCTTGAGCATCACTCCCTGGCTCCAGTTCAGTCCCCTCAGCCCGCTGGCACAGCTCCTTCACCCCACTGGCACAGCCTTCCTAGCTTCCACTACTGACCTTTGGGCCTTCCCAGAACAGATCGTGAAGTGGGCCTGCATGAGACAGTGCTGTGGACTCTAGGCCTCCAGTTTGATGTGGAGGCGTTGTTATGACCTCTAGGAATTCAGCTGGACTCGGGGAAGATATTAGGACCCAAGCCCTTAGTGTTTAACGGGTGGACAGATGTCCTGCTCTTCTTGTATATGATTTTTGGGTGATTCCTTATCAAATAATATAAAATGTGTCCTGTATGATATTGGTCACCTTGTAACCATCCCAAACCGTGACAACATATAAGCCAAGAAGTGTAAAACTTATAGTCATACAGCCAGCTTCCCTCTGACCCTACCTGAAAGGATTGCTCAGAACTTTCACCCTCGCATCATCCAACTCTAACTACTAACCTTGGAGTAAGAAAGAAATCTGAAGGCAAGAATGTACAGCATCTTCAGCACAGGAATGCACGGTGTATTTTATTTTAATTTTTAAAATTTCTTGGTCATCATTGGTCTCTCTTGATCAGTAATGTTCCCCATGGTTTCCCACTGTGATCTTGTACATAACCCTTATAGAATATAAGTTAAATTAAATTATTTATGCCCTTAAATAATATAAATTAAGCATGTTATAAGAGAGCGTGTTTCCTAAAATGCCTGGCATGTACCTTTTCAAGATTGCTATACAGACACTCGTACCTTTCTGGAAACAAAAGGCGAAGTTTCCTTTGCTATCCTGGGAGCTCTGCATTCCCTACTGCCGTGGCTAAGCAAACTTTAATTTTTCTTTTCAAAGCTGCAGGCCAGAGAGCGGCCTTCAGCCCCATGTCTGATCTACTTTGTTAGCCAATATCTGTGAAAGCCAGGAAACCAAGTGTGTAAGGCCAGGCGCTGGTCCCTTCCATGGGGTTTTCCCATGGTATACTTCCTGCCAGGCATGGCCCAGTCAGAACTCCTGTAGAACAGATCCCATCCAGAGACGCCAGCTGCAAGCCGTGCACTGCAGGCTTAGAAGAGCTGAGGTGGGGCTAGCTACTGAGTCAGGCTGCCATTGTTCATTGCTTATCTATCCTAGGAGACGCCCTCCCTAGATCCTCAGAAATGCCCGAACTACAGCACCTATCCTCACCAGAGAAGAAATGTGTTATGGTTGGATAAATAAGGTAGTATTTCTATTTTTAAAGATAGTGTTGACCACTTAAAAGAAGTCAAGTTGTTGAGACATTTATGGGCATTCAGTGGAAGGTGAGCTATTGATTTGGAATGAGGCAGAAAATCTGGGTTTCAGGGGTGACGCAACTTCAGCCTCAGAGTCTAAAGCCCAAGCTCACTGTCAGAGGCTGGGAGCCTTGGGTGGGGGCTTTTATTTCCTCAAAACAGAAGTGTATATCAGACTCCATCCCAGAGAGGGGCTGGAGTGGTTTCATGGAGGACGTGGGAGTTGCTCAGGCAGGCCGGGCTGTGCAGGGAGCACAAGAGTGAGAGCAGGCAGAGTTGAAGTCACTGCAGCCAGAGCTGAGAAGATGGCCCGGACGGTAGCAAGGACCAAGGCTCCATGTGGAACATGCTGAGCCTGAGCTGCGCACTGAGCCGGTGGCAAGGAAAGAGGAGGTCTGACGCTGAGGAGAGATTTCAGGACTAGAGGTAAAGATGGCTGAGCGAGGGGTTGTAGTGCAGAGTTGAGCTCCCAGAGAGACAGCCCTGCCTCTGTGGCTGGCTCCTTGTGTCTCCTCTCTGGTTGATGCTTTGTGACTCGGAAATGTCCCTGTCCTTGCTGCAGCTTGCTTTCACTTTGCCTCAGGGGGATGAAATGCTCACATCATCTTAGACTGAAGGTTGAAGAAATTATTCCACTGAAGCATTTCACACCACATTCGGGCCATGACGTTTCTAGTAGAGCAATTGTTGATATTTTTACTGTTGCCGTTAGTACTGATGTGACATCAGTAAAGGTTTAGGAGTGTGGTTGTTGCTGTTGTTCTTTGTACCAGGAGCTGAGCTCAGGGTCTTGTTATATATCTTGAGCCTTGGTTCCAGGTTTTTTGTTTCTTTGTTTCATGTTTTGCTTTGTTTTGTTTTGTTTTGTTTTGTTTTGTTTTGTTTTGTTTTGTTTTAGAGTGGGTCTCTCCACACAATCCCAGACGGCCCCAAACTCTCAATCTTCTGGCCTCAGCTTCCTGAGTGCTGAGGTTATAGCCGTATAGCACCATGCCTGGCTCAATAAGAGATTTTTACGCAAAGGACTAAAGCAATCTTCAAATGATGCACCCTAGCCATGTGACTTAGTTATACAAGTCTGCTTATTCTTCACGATGCATATTACATCACACGTGTTCACACATGTTGACAAATCCATGTTCAGGAGTAGCATACATTAAAGACACCAATCCTGTACCTTTGCCTTGAATCCCAAAAACCATATTTAAATAAAATCTGACTAATGAGATCTTTAAATGAACATATAGACTAGCAGGCCTCAATCTTGAAATTCCCTTTGAGACCATTCCAGGCTCAAATCTCAAGTTTGGGTGGAATGAGAGGGACGGAAGGACTTACTGGAGTACATGTAGCTTCATCGCTATCCTTTACCTGTTCACGTTATTAACGATCCTTATTAGACCAAGTTCAGAAACCTAGGCTTTGGGTTAGCATAGGCCTAGGGAAACGGTAGAGCACTGAGAACAGGATAGCGCTAGCTGTCTTAACAGAACGCCTATGGACAGTGTGGAATTTCAGAGGGAAGAGTCTTCTGTCACTGGCACAGTAGAACCACAGATTGTTCCCAGCTGGTGACACTGGCCATGAACTGCAGCTCCCCACACCTAGGCCTGCCCACCTGACGTCTCTCACAGCAACCGTCAGAAGAGAAGGGTGATTTCACAGTCTGTCCTAGCCTGCTGGCCAGTACCGGTGAGCAGTCCTCTCAGGGTCTGGAGGGTTGGGAGTGACTTCCTGGAGCGGGCCAGTGTCCTGAAGCACCAGGCCACGGAGAACCCCGCAGCTTCTCTTTGACAAGAGAAACATAGCTGGTTTCTGTGTCCTAAATGAAAAACCTCAACAATAAAACAGCACGGCATGCTTTTTCTGGTGACTTTTAGTGTTAGGTAAACACCTTTAGTGTTTTTTGTTTTTTATTTCAAGGATTCAGTTCTTTATACTAAACTTGTCTCAATAATGATCTGTCACATCTATTTAGGGTTTGAACAAAATGCTCACTGGTCTGTTTTACATAGAAGTCATATACACTAGTGTCTTTGAAAGTTTTGGTCAACGATATACAGGAAACTTGCAGTGTTTCATTCAGTTATTAAATGTGTAGCTCCTACAATATTCAGTCTTTTAAGCCAGCTGATCAAACAGAGACAAGGAGGAGGTTTGCAATAATTTTAATTGTTTTGGTTTGCTTTAAGCAAAAATTATGTTTCCTTCTCCAAAATGGTACAGTGAGAAGAAAGACAACTGCTTTTTAGTTGATGAAGAGAATAAAGTCACCAGGTTAGTGTTTAATGCTTGAAACAGAAACACCTGCAGCTAAAAGAAAGAGCTGCTCTCTTCAGAACTCACAATTGCACATTGTATGAGACAATGCTAATCGCTATACAACCTCAGATGAGCACAGTCTCCTGGCAGGGTCAGATGAAGGGTGAAGATTCTTCCGGAGAAGCCAAAGGAGCTGATACACTCAGAGTGATGTTCATTGGCTGGGCTTCCGCGGGGTGGGCAGGCAGGCAGGTTCCTGATGCAGGGCCCCCAGCAGGCAGGAGCAGGCAGGACCTCAGCAGGCTGGCATGAGGAGCCTGCACTGTCTAAGGAAAGGGGGTGACCCTGCTGCCACACCAACTAAGTAGGTTAAGCACACAGGACCCAGCGAGTGAACAAGACAACAAGAAAAGCTGCGAATGAGTTTCGTCTGGTCCCCAGTCTTCAAGGGCACCACGGTAGAATATGGTCCTGGTTTATTTTTCTAGTAATTGCTAACAGATCCACTCGGTTCATCAAAATTATATGTCTACCCAGCTGATTAACCAGTCCATCGGAGTACACAGTATGTCACTAATTTTCTGGCTTTAGGAAGGCTCCTCTCTCCTGCTCGGGCTACCGTAGGCTTCCCTGGGGTCTGGAGGACTGTGCGCCGCCAGCCTGCACCATTCGCTGGCTCACTATGGGGCTCTCAGCGATTCAGCAGGACCCAGGAATAGCCAGAGAAACAGAGGGCAATAAGGGACCCCTGGAGCAGAAACAGAGACTCTCCTCCTGGCTTTAGGGTGGGACGCAAGCCACGGCCCTGTGCAAACTGGTTGGCTCTCACCCCTTGAGGAGCACATGCTTGTTTGAAATCTCAAATTAACTGAAAAAAATCTGGAGCAATTGTTTATAGGCAAATGAAAGGGGAGGAGACAAGATAAATGGGAGAAACAAAACAAAACAAAGACACAAACAGGCTACCACAACGAACATAGATGATGCATCATAGGGCCTTACTAAGCTTTCCCATCCCCTTGATGGTCCACGGCCCTCAAGTTTAACAAAAGAAAAAGGGTTTCTGTGTTTCCAGTCTACATGTGCACCCCTCGGCCCCAGGTAGTACCCAGCACAAAGCAGACTCATGACAAGCAATTAATCAATCAATCAATCAATCAATCATGGTAACCAGGTTTTCTAAAGGACGGGAATATTATGAATGGAGGGAAGGCTTCGGGTGGTAACGCCGGCCAATCCGAAGCGCTCCCGGGTCCCTCCAGCGTCCCTTCGTTCCTGCGTGGGTGTCCATCCGACCGCGCCATCATCTGCTCGCAGGCTTGTCTGCCCCACCAGGCCACCACGTCTGCTGTTCCTGCTTAGCACGGCGTCTGGCACATGGTGCTCAATAAATATTTGATGACTGCAGAAACAAATAATTGGTACTAGACGGCAAGCACTCCAGATGGCCTCCTAATTGAGATGTCAGGGCTCTCGGCAAGTCTGAGATGAAAAGGAGCCCTTGGGTGAGATCCTTCCCCAGGTTTTCCGGGCCCTCTGGACCCTTTGGGTTTTGTTTTTCCCGTTCTTCCAAGGCAGTGGGAAAAGCCTGGTTTCCGGCGCGAGGGATCCGCGGCGACCGCGTGGTGGCGCTGGCGCTGCACCGCAGACGCGAGCCAGGCGCTTGCGGATCCCGGCTCGAACCGCGCCCTGGACTGGCCGCTGGGGGCCAGGCCGGGTCGGAACCGAGCTGCCCAACTCAGGCGGGCGGTGTTTTGGGTGAGGCTGCGGATTGCTCTCAACTGAAGAAAGGAAAAGATTCAAAGCAGCGCCCTGAATGAGGTTTAAAACTGTGTTCTTTTCTCTGGAGCTGCAGGTAGCTTTATTTTCCCTTTGATTGGCTCTGCCAGGTCTATTTTCCCCAAATGGAATGGCCTAAGGGGACAAACCGCGTCCTGGTGCCTTACTGACCAGGAAACTGAGACCCAAGCCTCCGCCAGCAAAGAATGACTCCCTTACCGAGGGAAAAGGGACGCCTTCGTCGCAGATTGGAAAACTTGGGGACAGTCCTGTTAACAGTGTGTACTTAGAACAAAACGAGCTCTGGAAGTCAGCAGGCTGGCTCCGCATTTCCATTTCTCCCAGCTTAGGCTCCTGGGTCCTGGGATGGCAGACACGTGCCCCAGTGCCTGGCTTAATACAGGATCTTAAAATAGGAAACAGATAAAGATTTTCATTGAATTACAGTAAGACATTCTTTTCTATTGAGGAAAATATTACTTACAATGGAATGTTCCAAGATTTATATAGTTCATTTCAATTCTGTTGAGATAACAATTTCATTTAATAAAACATGCATTGAAACAAGTCTGGTGACTTTTAGCAAACGTATTAGAGCAGTGCAGGCACTATCAGAATTAAGATAGAAGTGAAATACACATTATCCAAATCATTCGGAATCAGAAGTAGCTTGAATTTCAGTGATTTTCAAATTCTAAAATGTTTGCATATGCATAATGAGATTTCCTAGAGCTAAGACCCAGAGGTTTTTCTTCTTCTTCTTCTTCTTCTTCTTCTTCTTCTTCTTCTTCTTCTTCTTCTTCTTCTTCTTCTTCTTCTTCTTCTTCACCACTTTGCTTTGTGTTTTATGTATTTATTACAAGGGGCCAGTCAGATAGCTCAGCAGATTAAAGCATCTCTTAGACAGATGCAGGGGTCAGAGATTCAAGCCTGAATGTGCCGGCCCGGTCACAGGGAGACAGTGATTGAGACTTGGCATGGTGGCGCATGCCTGTAATCCCAGTGCTTGGGAAGCTGAAAACAGATATGTATGTTTAGTACAGGGTCTACAGGGTCAAATTACACAGATTAGATAAATAGTGATCCTCCTGTTTTCAGATTCCCGAGAGCGCTGGCATTACAGGTGTGTACCGTCACAACCGGTCTCACTCGCTCTCTCAGTGCATCCCTGGGGCGGGTTCCCGCGTTTGCCTAAGCAGACACTTTATTAAGAGAAAATTCTTCTAAGTTTCAAACACCCCTTTCACACAGAGACTGAAGGTAGTTTTTTCAGGTATTTTAAATAGCTTTATGAGGGAAACTAAATTTCATAGCGTGAGATTTTCCAGTAATGGTATGACGCCCTACTCAACAAGTTCTGATCTTGGAGCATGTTTTATTCCACATTTTATTCCACAATGTGTCTGAGAATTCTCAGCTTGTCGAGAGTGCTCCAGTTGTCCCGGCAGAGCCCCGCACCATCTCGGATCGTGCACCCCAGCACTGTCACGAGATCTCCTTCTGCCTGAGCTAGATCCTCACATCCATGGACTCCTGCAGCCCAGGCGCCTTTCTTGCATTTAGCTTTGTTTGCTCAGTGTGCTTTCGGCGCCCATCCTTGCTAAAGAGAGGCCAGCACGTCGCTCTTTGTATTGTAGATCAGCAATCAGTTATGTGAGCACCGCGTGACTGTGGCCCAGTGAGCTCCTGCGGATATGGAAGGGTTCCGGTTTGAGCCACAACAGAAGGTGGTATGCGGGAGGATGAGCGAGGGTGCAGGGCTCGGCCGAGGAGATGCGGGGTGGCGCGGCCGTGGGGGCCTCCCGCGGCGAGAAACTGCCCAAGCGCGCCTCGGCGCCTGCTGCACCTGCTGAGGGTGCGCTAGCCAAGTGCCAAGCAGAGGGTGGATCAGAGCCACAAGAATGTCCCGACTCCACCCATTAGACCCAAGACCCAAGTCCCGACCAGCAGCCACACCCAGGGCCGCCTGAATCCAGCACGGCCTCACCTGATCTGATTTATGCCAGCAGAGACTTGGTTTCTGAACAAGGTCACACTGTGAGGTTCCAGATGGGCAAAAACTGGGCGACACTCCTCGGTCCAGTCCTATGCTGGGGGGACAGGTGTGCAGCTTTCTCTAGGGTCTCAGAGTTCCAGTTGCTTCTCATCCTCCTCAATGCCTTATGTTGTGATTGTGCATTTTTAAAAGTGTGTGTGTGTGTGTGTGTGTGTGTGTGTGTGTGTGTGTGGTGCAGTGGTTTCATTTGAGTTTTAATTTTCAATTCCTTCACAGTCACTGACGTTGAACAGCTATTTGTACTCTTTTTGACTGTTTACCGGTCCTCCATTGTAAAGTCCTTTGCCTATTTAGAAAACCACTTTAAAATGATTTGTAGGAATGATTTCCATAATGTGGATTTAGTCATTTTTCAGGTTTCTCTCTCAATCTCTGGCTTCACTTTTTAGTACCTATCATGTCCTTTGATGAATGGAATTTAAATTCAGGCAAAGTCCAGTTTCTCAACTTCTTTTATGTTTAGTTTTTTTTTTTTTTTTTTTTTAGAAGTCTATGTAGCCCTCAAGCTGAAAAAATATTTGATCTCAGATATTTCTAGCTTTAGCTTTTATGTTTCAGTCTGGGATCCTGCCTAGATTAGTTCCCACATTTGGTATGAGTTGAATGTCTAAGTTTCTCTCCTGCCCACTTCTCTACTTGTCTCAACTCCATTGGTTGCTTTTAGCTGTCAATCAGACTTAGTTATGAATTTATTGACTGCTTGCATCATGCTGAAAATGAGCCTATGGTACTCGTTTTGTTTCTACCATCTGTGTGCCTACCCTTCCCCACCCCACCCCCCCATAACAGGGGATCAAACTCAGGACCTTGTGTTTGCCAGGCAGGCACTTGTGCCCTTGAGCTATCTCCCGGGCCCAGGATATGTGCCTATTCTTGCCCCATTGTTTCAGTTACTGTACTTGTTTATTTTGTCTTAAAATCAGATTATGTAATTCCTCCTATTCTCTCTTTTGAGGAATGTTTTTGAATATTTCTAGTAATTTTCCTGTTCTATACAAACATTTCAGACTTAGATTTTCAGTTTCCACCAAAAAGAGAAAAAAGAAAAGAAAGAGGAAGAAAGAAAGAAAAAAAAAAAGAAAGAAAGAAAGAAGAAAATATGGGAGAAAGATAAGTTATGTGAATTATTTCCAGTGGAATTGAAACTACAATACCTAGGCTTTTTAACAGTTAATTTGTAAAACCCATTTCTGGTTAAGAAAACCTCACTTTCCCACAGTTTTAGATGTTCTCCAAATTGTCTTGTCTTTGAAAAATATGTATCAGTGTCTTAAACAAAATCAAACGTTATTCTGAAAATCTTGGAAATCATCCAGTCCATTTTAAGCTATTCTGTCTTAACAAAACAAAACTTCTCCCCAATA
>PVKN010021295.1:0-15609 GCA_004027915.1 Capromys pilorides
GTCCCAGAAGGGGTAGAAGGGCCAACAGAAGACATCTATGAAAAAGTAATGGCCGGGCTGCAGAGGTAGCTTGGTGGTCTAAGCACCTGTCCGGCAAGCGCAAGGACTAGAGTTCAATTCCCAGTACCACGTGCAGTGCTGGCCCCGAAACCGGACGTGGTGGTGCATGCCTGTAATCCCCTCGCTGGGGAGGTTGAGACACAAGGATCACTATAAGTCCAAACTGCATGACAAGACCCTATATCAAATAAATAAATTTAATTTTTTCTAATAAAAAAAAAAGGGGGGACCGGGGAGACAGCTCCATGGCACAAGTGCCTGCCTGGCAAGTGCAAGGTCATGAGTTTGAATCCTGGTCCCGCAAAAACAAACAAACAAACAAATAAATAAATAAATAAAAATTGACTGATAAAATAAAAACTTTAAATAAATAAATAAATGCTTTTTTAAAAAAAGGGCCAGCGAGATGGCTCAGTGGTTTAAAGCACCTGTTTAGGCAACCGCAGGGACCATGGTTCAATCCCTAGCACCACATGCTGTGCCAGCCCCACCCCAAGGGCAGGCTGAGCCAGCCATAAAAAAAAAAAAAAGCAAATACAATTTACCACAACTTGTGGGATACAATAACAGCTGTTCTAAACAGACAGACAGACAGACAGACAGACAGACAGACAGACAGACAGAAAGAAAGAAAAAGTGGCCGGGCATGGTGGTGCACCCCTGTAATCCCAGCACTTAGGAGGCTGAGGCAGGAGGATCAGTGCAAGTTCGAGACCAGCCTGGGCTACAAAAGTGAGCTCAAGGCCAGCCTGAACTGCATAGCAAGACCCTGTCTCAAAAAGACCAAAAAAAAAGTAATAGTTAAGGGCCCAGGAAATAGCTCAGTGGCATAAACACCTGCCTGGCAAGCACAAGGTCCCAAGTTTGATTCTGAATATCAGAAAAAAAAGGAATGCTAAAGTTTTCAAACCTGAGCCCCAAAAGTTCAGTAATCCCTAGTAATATAAACACAGGTATATACCAAATACACTAAGGCACATTATATTTAATTGTTGAAATTAGTAATAAAAATAAAGCTTTAAAAGCTGGCTGGGGTGGGTGGAGGGTGGCACATTACAGTTGTTAAAGCAGAGATAACAGTGAAAACATACAGCATCAGAGCATGTGAGCCAAAGACAGTGTGACAGGACGCTGAAAGAAAAACCAAAGTAGTGCCGAGCACAGCCTGATGCACTGCCATATGCCTGTAATCCCAGCACCCCGGGAGAAGTGCAAGTTCAAGGCCCACCTGGGCAATTTATGCAGAACCCTGTCTCAAAATAAAAAAAATATAGCTGATTATAGTTATGAGTCATTATGTCTGGCCAGTGAAAATATTTTTCACACAAATGATGTGAGAATTAATTGCCAGTAGACTTGCATTTTCAGAAACATTAAAAGTTCTCCCAGGGTGGGGGGCCTGGGGAGATAGCTCCATGGCACAAGTGCCTGCCTGGCAAGCAGAAGGTCGTGAGTTCGAACCCTGGTCCCGCAAAAAAAGAAAAAAAAAAATCAAAAGAATAAAAGTTCTTCTGGAGCCAACGAGATAGCTCAGAAGTCTAAAGTGCCTGCTTAGGGGCTAGGGAGATAACTCAGGGGCACAAGTGCCTGCCTGGCAAGTGCAAGATCCTGAGTTTGATCCCTAGTTCCACAAAAAAAAAAGTATGAAAAATATTTGGAAAACAATATACATTGTATTAAATATTGGTAATGTACTGCTAATGTGTTTTGAAACTGTCACATTGTTCTTCTGGGTTGGGGAGATAGGATTTTTTTAGGGGTGGGGACTGACTCAGGCTGCCTTAAGGGCAGATCTCATGTTTCATGTGGGGTGGGTATCAAACCATAATCCCCAGGGCCTGACAGGTTGGGGAGATAGCTCGGTGGACTAAGCACCTGACTGGCAAGCACAAGGACTTGGGTTCCATTCCTGGTACTGCAGACCGTGCTGGCCCTGGGCACCAACTAGGCCACCAAGTCCAGTGTGGTGGCACACGCCTGTAATCCCAGTGCTGGGGAGGCTGAGACAGGAGGATCACTACGAGTCTGAGCTGCATAATGAGCCCCTATACCAAATATACAATTTTTTTTTAAAAGTCTTCCAAGGGAAAATATATCAGACAGTGGTATGAATACTTACTGAGTAAGTATCTTTAATTTAGCACACAATAATCTGAAGTAACATACCACTTCACATAAGATGTAAGACCCTTACAACAGTACACATCCACCCAGTATTCCCACTTGTTGAGCTTTTGTCATTTATATTACTTTTGCATATCTTATGAACCCAACACTATATAAAAACTAAAATCTTGGGAGCTGGTGAGATAGCTCAGTGGGCTAAAAGCCTGCTTTGGCAACTGCAGGGACCAGGGTTCTACCCCTGGTCCCGCCTGCTGCGCCAGGCCTGCCTCCGCTGAGTGTGGTGGTGCATGCCTGTAATTCCAGTGCTGGGGAAGCTGAAAACAGCAGGACCACTATGATTCCGAGCTGCACAGTGAGACCCTGTACCAAATACATAAATGAAAGAAAAAAATCAAAACAACTGAAAGACCCAAAGATGTAGCTCAGTGCAAAGGCACTGACTGGGTTCAATCCCCAGGACTACAAAGAAAATAAAAAGGATTCATAATACAAACCCAGAGCAGCTACTAAGAAAAATAAAACAAAAAAGTTAGTGAACAAGTCAAGAGTGGAGGTAAACAGAATGCTAACCACTGTGAGCTGGGCTGGTGAGATAGCTCAGAGGTCTGAACTACCACTTTAGGTGGCAAGCTTAGGCAAGCTTAGGCAAGCGCGCTGGGACGACTGTGGTTTGATTCCCAGAACCACATGTTGTGCCAGCCCTGCCCCTAGGGTGGGCTGAGCCAGCCAGCCACAAAAAAAGTAAAATAAAAGCTACAAATCAGGCATAGTGGTGCAAGCCTGTAATCCCAGCACATGGGAGGCTGAGGCTGGAGGATTGGTGTGAGTTCGAGACCAGCCTGGGCTACAAAAGTGCGCTCAAGGCCAGCCTGAACTGCATAGCGAGACCCTGTCTCAAAAAGACAAAAAAAAAAAAAGCCACAAGCTGAGGCCCTAACTCAGTGGTAGAGAGTGCTTGCTTATTAGGTTGGGAGAGGCCCTGAGTTCTATCTCCAGTATGGGGGGGAGGGAGGGCATAGCCATCCTGGACATTTATGTACCTAATTACAGAGTTTCAAAATTCATGAAGCAAAACTGCCCGAACTAAAAAGAGAAACGCACAATTTGTCTACAATTACACGCAGAGACCTCAACACTCCTCTTGAGTATTATTAGGACAAGTAGACAGAACATCCGCAAGGATCCAGAAGCCTTGCACAGCACCGTGGACACGCTGGGCCCTGCTGACATTTACAGACGACACCCACCTAGGGCGGAGCGCACAGCCCGTACCGGTACATACGGAACGGTCACCAGGACAGGCCGTATGCTGAACCATACGCCAAATCTCTAAATTTAAAAGGATTAGATTGCTACAGAGAATGTTCTCTGACCACAATAGAACTAAATTAGAAATCAATAATAGAAAGATCTCTGGAAAATCCCCAAATCCTGGCTCAACGACTGTGCAGCTGGATGACCTTGGAACCGGGTTTGTTTCCTTAGTGTGAGGTAACCCCAGGCAGGCCTTTCTCCAAGGCATCTGCGCAAAGCGTGTCCATCTGGCACACACAGAATATTGCCTAAGTGAGGGGCACTGGGGATTGAACCCAGGGCCTTCACAGCTGAGCTACAGCCTCAGCCTTTTTTTCAACTTTGAGATAAACTCTTGCTGAGTCACTCAGTTACCCCAGCTGAGCTTGAACTTGTCATTATTCTACGCAGGCCCGAGTGCTGGGCTCACAGGCATGTGCTACCACGCCCTGCTAAGTGTCTGCTCTTATTGTCTGCCTGGTACAAGATCGATTTCGGAGGGGAGGTGCCCACCTGCCTGGCTGCAGCATTGTCTCACGCTGGCCCTCTGCTCTCCTGCCTGGCAAGTAAGAAGGGTTCACCTGCAGACCAGAGGGGCTGAAGATAGGGAGGTTGAGGGCCTCCCAGGGCCAATCTCCCAACCAGGAGAGATAATAATAAAAATAGCAGGCAGTCTCTGCAAACTGCTAGACATGGGATGGGGCTGGGGGTGTAACACATAGCTTGACAGAAAGATAATAATAATACAGCTTCCTGAAACACAAAATGCAAACCCCAACACACAAGACAGGGAATGACATGACCTCTCCGGCAACCAAGCCTCTCCAGAACTGCCCTGTGGGTCAATGTTGTCATTCACTCAAAACAAAATTATACAGGGCTGGTCCACGCCAGACACTGTGCTAGCCCTTGAGGATGCAGCCCGTCTCACTGGTGGTGGCCACGGGGCGGGAGGGTGATGTCGGGGCCACCTGCCAAGAGACAGTAGGGGGAGCACAGAGGAGGCCAATTTGAGAGCAAATACGTGGAGTTTGGACACACCTGTCAGGCATCCAAGAGGAGCGGCTCAAACTGGCTGGCTACACGTGGAGGCGGATGTGTTGGTATGTGGCTAGCAAGGGGAGCCCAGGAGTGGGGTGATGGCCCTGAGGGACATACAGGGTGGCCCCTGTGCAGGGGAGGAGCAGGGAAGGTGTTTGGGGAAGTGTGGGGACTCTGCCGGCCAGGGTGGTTCCAGATAGTCACCCAGGAAGCCCCTGGTCACGCTCCCTCTCTCACTGGTGCCACTGGCCCCAGGAACACTCTCTTTCATACTCCAAGTCCTCCCACATATTTGCTCATTTGACACGTGTGTGTCCCCAGGTGTGACCCTGGCACGTGACTCAGGAAGCCAGGTCCCTGCCCCTCTGGGCCTGACAACAGAGAACGTGGCTACCAGTATGCATTTGCTTAGGTAATCATAGCCAGGACAACGTGGCCCCTTGGTGCGAGGAAACTCACAGAAAGTTTTGTATGGTTACAATATAAAACAATGGGGTTGGCAAGATAGCTCGGCAGACTAAAGAGCTTGCTTATGCAAGCGCAGGGACTGTGGTTCGATCACGCCACCCCCGTCCCCAGGGCGTGCTGAGCTGGCCAGAGTCTGGGTATGATGGTACACGCCTACAATCCCAGCACTGGCAAGGCTGGAAGCAGGAGGATCACTGCAAGCCAAGCTGCATAGTGAGATCCTGCAACAACCAAATACATTAAAAAATAAATAAATAAATAAAAATAAACATACTAGGGGACCAAGAGAAGGAGAGAGTAGGAAAGAGGAAGGAGATCTAAAAAGAACTGACACAGGGCTGGCCAAATAGTTCAGACAGGCACTTACGCCGCTGTGCTATCTCCCCGGCGTGGCCAAACAGTTCAGTGGATTAAAGCTCCTGCAAGAAGGCGCAGGGGCCAGGGGTTTGATTCCAGGGCCTGCCTGTGCCTGATTCTGCCCCTGGGGCAAGCTGAGATGGCAATTGAGACTGGGTGTGGTGGTGCACACCTGTAATCCCAGCTCTTGGACTGCTGTAAACAGCAGGATCACTGAGTCTGATCTAGTAGTGAGACCCTGAACACCCTGTAGACCCTTCCCTAATATATATATCCTCAGTACCAAAAAAAAGAGAGGTGTGTGATGCCCATGTACCAAGCTCCAGAACAAATGCAATCATTATGTACTACGAATATGTATTAATAAAAAAAATACTGAAAAAAAGACGAGGACATTAGGTGTGCGCGCTGAGTGGTCAGGGGTGTGGAGTGAGAAGGCCAAGTGAGAAGTGGCAAGGGAAGAGGAATCCCTAGCAAAATGAAGCCGAGGACCACACAGCCAGAGGCAACAGAGGACACAGCAGCCTAGGAGCAAGGACGAGTCTGCAGAAGGAGGTGACTAATGACACAGACTGCCTGCAGGTAAGACAGGGATTGAATGTGTGAACAAGCAGTCGCGTTCGACCCTGTGGAGTCGGGAATGGGAGGGGGGCAGAGGTGCAGTGCGCGAGGGCTGAGGTTTGGGGATTTTCCTGTAGAAGGGCGTGAGGAAAGCAGGGCCCCGGGGAACGGCGGAGGTCAGGGGCTGGGGAGCTGGCCCGGGAGCCTTCCTGGAGATAGGCAGCCATGCGAGCAGAGCTTAGGACACAGAGCGGGGGTCAAGGGACTCAGTTTACGGAGTGACCAAGGGACGAGGATGTGCTCAGAGCAAAGCTCTAGAAACGCCAGTTCCTGAGGCAGAGCTGTCCTGAACGGTGGGTGTGGCTGCAGAAGGCTGGCGGCTGAGCGGGCACCTAAGGCCAGCAGCCCAAGAAGCAGCTTCTGGCGAGGCTGGTGTAGCTCCGGTGCCAGCCAAGTGCCTGAGGGTGACAGCACCACACTCCCCATCACCCCGCCCTTGGAATGTCGGCCACAAAAGGTCAGGACCTGGCCTGCTAAGCCACTGTGCTGGGGTCACAGCTGCAGACACACATCTGTCAAATGAATGAATACATGGGAAGACACGGACTGCAGAAAAATCATCCTAAAGGCGCCAGTGAAGCGGGGAGCATGACCAAGGGCTTCCTGGGTGACAGCGAGGGGAAGAGGTAGAGAATACCCAATGGAAAGCATGACCCTTCCAGAGACAGTCCCCGACCAAGAACCAGCAGGACTGTGACAGAGCGGCCATTCGGCCAGGGGCAGCACCGCACACCCACAATCTCAGCACTCTGTGAGGCTAAGGCAGGAGCTTCGCGGTTCAAGCTCTTAGCAAATTAGTGAGGCTGCCAAAACAAATAAACAAAAATAAGCTTTTAAAGGGCTTGGGATATAGCTCAGTGCAAAGCCCCAGAGCACTGCTAAGAGACAAGGGGGCAGCGCACACCACTGGAGTTCTGCCTGAGGGGGAACATGGCTAGATTTGCCATGGCGGTGCTCCCTGGGCCCTCTCAGCCCCCTCCTTCCACACTCACTGTCTCCCACCTCTCTGGATACGGCCCCTCTCCTTGGTGTGGGTGACTCCACATCCGCCTTCAAGTCTGGATGAGTCCTGAGGAGGCCGTTCTCTGCTGTTCTGTCACCACGGCCTGTGTGTTCCTCAGGAGAGAGTCCCACATTCACCTGATACATCATTATATTGAAAATACTACTGCGTGTCACTTGGGGTGTGTGCTAGCTGAGCAAGCCCCTTCCCAGCAGTGGCGGCGGCAGCAGAGCCATCCACATCCCAGCTCCTAGATGACATGGATGTATCACCTCACACTGTAAAAGACACTTCACAACTGAGACTGCATTTCGTGGCGAAGACACGAGTAAGTGTGCAGATGAGAAGGGAAGGTAGTGTTCAAGAGAATCTCAAAAGTCCTTACGAATAAAAAGAAAGGAAGTCAGAGTTTGAGAGGTAAAAGTCTGAACATTTGACATTTCAAGTTTCCGGATGGAGGAAAAGACTTGCAGCAAGAATGCCAATGGCTTCTAAAAACTGCCAAAGGCAAAGAAAAGGCTTCTCCCCTGGGGTCCCCAGAAGGAACCGGCATTGCCAACAATGCAGTATTAACCTCTTTTGGACATATGAACTTCAAAGCTATTAGATCATACACACATTCATGTTATTTTTTGTTTTATTTTGTTTTTGTGGTGCCAGGGATTGAACTCAGGACCATGCGCTTGACATTTATGTTATTTTATTTTATTTATTTGTTTGCTTGTTTGTTTATTTATTTATTTTGTGGCCAGCTCAGCCTACCCTGGTGGTGGGGCTGGTGCAGCATGTGGTGCTGGGGATCGAACTGCAGTCCCTACAGTTGCCTGAGCTTTCCTAAGCAGGCGCTTTAGACCACTGAACCATCTCGCCAGCCCAACATTCATGTTATTTTAAACTATATTTTTTCCCCAGTTACAGGACAGAAACACAGGGGTATGGTTAGAAATAATGTAAATTCAGGGTCAGCTGGATAGCACTGCGGATTAAAGCACCTGCTTAGGCAGACACAGGGGCGGGGTTGGATCCCTGGCTTGCCATGTAGGCCCTGCGCCCAGGACACGCTGAGAGGGTAATTGAGACTGGGTGTAGTGGCATGCGCCTGTAATCCCAGGGCTTGGGAGGCTCCAAAACAGCAAGGATCACTAGGAGCCCAATCTATGTAGTGAGACCTTATATTTATGTACTAAATACATTTAAAAAAAGGGGAAAAAAAAGTAATGATGCAAATTCAGAAACTTTGTTTTGTTTTGTTTTTCTGAGACAGGGTCTCGCTGTACAGTTCAGGCTGGCCTTGAGCTCACTTTTGTAGCCCAGGCTGGTCTTGAACTCACACTGATTCTCCTGTCTCAGCTTCCCAAGTGCTGGATTATAGGTGTGCGACACCATGCCCAGCAGAAACATTTAAAAATCATTAAGACTGGAAAGTTTCAAAGCCAGTGGACCAAGGGAAACGCAAATGACTGCCATATGGCAGTTGGCTCCACTTAGCTGGAAGTGGGGAGAGCCGGCCACCCAGCAAGGTTAGTCTTGAACAGGTTTCAAAGTAGACAGCATCTTTTTTTAAATTTAAATATTTTTAAAAATCATTTATTTATTTATTTATCTGGTACAGGGTCTTGTTATGCAGCTTAGACTCATAGTGATCCTCCTGTCTCAGCCTCCCCAGTGCTGGGATTGCAGGTGTGTGCCATCACACCATTATGCCGTTTTGGGGCTGGCATAACACATAGTACTGGGGATTGAATCTGGGTCCTTACACTTGACAGGCAGGCACTTAAGTCACGAAGCTATTTCCCCAGCCCTAGACAGTGTCTTTGAGACTCAACCTTTTTTTCTTTCTTCCTCTCTCTCTCTCTCTCTCTCTCTCTCTCTCTCTTTCATTTTTTGTATTATGGCCAGCTCAGCCTGCCCTGGGGGTGTGGCTGGCACAGCATGTGGTGCCAGGCATCGAAGTGCGGTCCCTGCAGTTGCCTAAGCTTTCCTAAGCAGATGCTTTAGACTGCTAAACTATCTTGCTGGCTCTTTTTTTCTTTCATGTATTTAGTACAAGGTCTACAAGGTCTCACCACACAAATCTGAATGGCAGTGATCCTCCTGTTTTCAGTCTCCCAAGTGCTGGGTTTACAGGTGTGTCACCACGCCCAGTCTCAATCACCATCTCAGCATGCCCCAGGGACAGGGCCAGCATGGAATACTGAGGATCAAACCCAGTTCCTGTGTCTGCCTAAGCTGGTGCTTTAATCCACTGAGCCATCTGGCAGGCCTGAGACACAAACTTTAAATAAAATACAAGACCCAATATTTCTGTGTCTATTTGCACCGTCTCAGCTCCTCAGCCTCTGTGGAGGCAGGGATGGGACTGACTCTTTCTTGAATGCCCGGCACTTGGAGGGGCTGGACGGGCCCCTGTGGAGTGGTGACGGGTGCTGGCACTTAGGGGGAAGAGGGGAAGAGGCAGTGCTCTAGATGGCTGGGTGGCCCCAAGAACCTACTGTGGGCCTGAGGGCCAGGCTGAGCCTAGGCACACCTAAAAGCTGGCACAAGGCATGGGCCCATTTCCAGCACGGCCCTTCCTCTAGCTGAACACACTCTCTTGAGCAAGTGATTCCTTCTTTCTGGGTCTCCTAATCCATACACTTTGCACTGTAAGACTGCTCTGGGTTTTTTGTTTTTGTTTTTTAATTCCTGCTGAGAATGAGGTGATATAAGTTGCAGGAACTGTGGCCAACTACAGGATAGCAAAGGCAAAGCCTGGCCAGAGAGCAGGAGAGGGGCGTGTGGGATGAGGTTGATGCCTATGAGGATGCTGGTCAGTGCCACAGGGTCTCCCGGATTAGTGTGTGAATTTACCCTGTTTCTAAAGGTTGATATCTAAGTCTGCACTTTTTGAAATTATGAGCCAATCACCATTAGTTGTTGATTGTTGACCCCAACATGGAGCTTCCTGGGAATTGTCCCAGGGGCAAAAGAAGTTCCACCTAGGCTACTGGGCTGCCGCAGCACTCCTAGGACTCTGTCTCTAGGGTGACCAAGGCAACATCCACGACAGTAACAGCATGCCCCTTATGAATGCAACGCCTCAGGTTAGCACAAGGCCGGCCAGCACTTCCTGTCACACCAGGCTGAATCCTTACAGCCTGAGACATGAGCCTTTTTAATTCGAATATTTTAGATGAAGGAGACTGAGACGTGAAGAGGGTACGTGGCCTCTGAGGTCACACAGACAGTGGTGGCCACACCGGGCTCGGCTTTCCCCAGTCAGCTGCCTACCGTAGAGTTCATGGTGAGGAACAGGGAACCCACTGGGAGGAAACAGCAGTCCCTTTTGGCCTCCAGAACTCGGAGATCCCTCCCAGCCCCGCTAGAGCAAACAGAAAGCATCTCACCAGACTCCGCTGACACAGCGCGTGGACAGTGCCCGGGGCATGATCTCTGAGCCCTGCTGCATGAAGCCACCCACAGGGAACCAGAGGCTGTTTCCCAGCGTGTACTGATTCTCCAGGATGTGAGGACGTGCCCGCAGGCATGGGTGGGGGTTGTACCACTCGTAGGGGCTCAGCCTGTGGAAAAATGGGTAGGTAGATGGGGCCACGGAGTGGAGGAAAAGGAGATGGGGTCATGGTGATCAGAAAAGAAGGGGAGGATGAGAGAGGGGAGCAGAGATACATAGGCAAGGAAAGAGGAAGGAAGGAAGGCACGGAGGATGCCAGACTCTAAAGGGCAGAGTCTAGCAGGACAGGAAGCATGTGGGCCGTTGCCCGGCCCAGATCCTGCCTCCACCCCACCCCTCCTTCGTAGGCTGCAGGCTGTGGACTCACCTGGCAGCCAGGAACAGGACACAGCTGACAGCCAGGTAGGCAAGGAGCATGAAGAGCCACACAGCAGGGGAGAAGGGGTCCAGGAAGGAGAAGTAGCCAGGCTTGCGGCCCTGAAGGGAGAGGAAGCGAAACCCAAAACTGTCCCAGACCTGAGCCGTGGGTCCCTGAGCCTGTGACAGGGACCTAGGAGCAAGGATGCCCCATCTAAGGTCCAGTGGGGGTCTGACCCCCATTTGCAGCTCCTGCCTCTAGTCTCCCACTGTCCCCAGGAGAAGTGGACCTACCATATGCACTCGGTAGAGGATGCTGATCCCCAGGGTCATGAAAGGTTTGGAGAAGTCGATAACCTTCTCACGCTCAGCTGTGATGGTGAATGCAGCTACAGCCAGGTCTGCCTTCTGCTGGAGGCGAAGCGGGGAAGGGCAGAGGGGGAGGAGCGGAAGACAGAGATGGGCAGTTAGAGAGGACAGTGTTCACCTTTGACAGAGAGGTGAGAACAGAGAGGAAAAGGTCAAAAGGAGCTGGCAGCCCAGACCGGCTCCAGGAGCCCCCCAAGTAGGCCCTCCTGGCTCCCATCTGTGGCAACAGGCCCCTGCCACCCCTGTCCTGCCTGGCCATCCCATCCCAGCCATTTCTGTCCTCTACCCCAGCAAGTCCATCATCAGCCCTGCCTTATAAAACTCACTCCTTATCTCACCCCAGTGTCATGCAGGCAGCAAGCTGCTTGGGGACCCACATCAGGTCCTAGCTTTACCTCTCCTGTTGTACTGGTTATTAACAGGTGACATTTATTAAGTGCTTCCTACACGCTCGGCTCCTTGCTGAGTAGCGCTTCCTAGAGATTATCCTGCACACTCCTCCTCACAGCTCCCTCAGCCATGCTGAGCTCATTTTACAGATGAGGAAACTGAGTCTCAGAAAGAC
This sequence comes from Capromys pilorides, assembly GCA_004027915.1. Lineage (NCBI taxonomy): Eukaryota > Metazoa > Chordata > Mammalia > Rodentia > Capromyidae > Capromys > Capromys pilorides. The sequence goes on from PVKN010021295.1 coordinate 11,713, forward strand.
AAAGGAACTAGTGAATAAAAGCAGGAGCTGGGGACCGCAAGGTAAGGGCATGAGCACTACTTTCCTGACCCTGGCAGACACTAGCGATGTAGATGTCTGAAGCCACCCCCTGTACATAGGGCTAGGTAACAGCTCAGCTGACACGACTCTGGAGGAGGATGCATGCGGTCCCGAGGGGCAAGAGGTGCAGGGGCCCAGGTCTGAAGGAGAGAGGGACAGGACAGAGAGAAGGTGATTGGCTGAGGCCTAGCTGGTTTATCCTGAGTCCCTTTCAGAATGTGCTGGCTGCCTCAAAAGGGACATTTCACTCTGGCTCAAGGGGACCTTAGCCAGCCTTCAGCTGAGAGCTAGATACAAGGCTGGGGAGAACAACCCTGTACTTCACGCATCCTCCTGCAGACCAATGTGCACATGCGTTACACGTGTGAGCACCGTACGGCCATTCTATGCCACCAATGGCGTGTGCTCAACACCACACCCACACATGTGCCAAGACACAGGCTGAAGCAGTGACATGCACCACTCATGTCATGGTTCAACAGACCAGAGACATACAAGGGACATTCCCTGAGGGCCCAGCTCATGGGTACACACACGCATGAGCACACACACACACACACACACACTCATGCACACACACACACACACACACTCATATGCACATGATAGAGCAGGCAAGAAATATGGAGCCCTGGCTCTGCCCCAGTTTGCAGCATGACGTTAGGCAAGGGCTTTCACACCTCTGCGCCTCAGTTTGAGCACCTATAAGGAGTAGGTTGGATGCCACATCTCCCAGAACCCCTTTGGTCCTGAGGTGACAGTCAGGCTCCCAGGTAGCCCCAATGCTAAGGATGGAGGAAACCCCTAACCCCAAATTCAAGAAGAGCTCCCTAGGGTGCTGAAATTAAATAGCCAAGGTCCTGAAGGAGCCCACAGTGAATACACAGGGAATAAAGGCCTGGACAGAACCCGGGGCGGGGAGGGAGGGGCCGCTCAGAGTCCACCTGGCCAGTGGCAAGGCCACCCAGGCCCTAGCCCACTCTGCAGCCCAGGATGACTGCACAGCCCACACACGAGAGACAATACAGGAACTAAAGCCCAGCCCTAGTGACAGAGAGTCGGCCATCGGGGGATCCAAACACAAGCCCAAGTCCCTGAGAGAAGACCCAGGGCCCAAGGGTAGGGAAAAGTGGCCCTGGCTGAAAATAAAACCCAAGGTCAAGAGGAAGCACATGGACTCCAAGTGAAATCCAGTGCCAGAAAGAAAAGTAGACAGATCCTGAAACCACTGCTCAGTGTCAGAGCCAGTAGACACAGACCCAGACGACGAACCGGAGCAGAGACAGTCTGCACTGGCGGAACAAATGCAGGGCCTGGGAGAGAGCTGGCTCCAGTCCAACCTAATAGGCGCAGAGACCGCTCGCTCGGCTCCAAGGCAAACCCTAAGAGCGCTATGTGTGGTACAGCCCCACACCCAGCCGGGTCCTGAGAGTACCTGCGGGAGTTCCGGGGTACAGAGCAGCTGCTCCCTTTCCTGTGCACTGGCCACATTTATGACTAAGGTATGAATCATCATGGGAACGATCCCTGCTAACAGGGGGATCCCCGTTACCTCTGCACACCTACAGAAGTCTGTCTCAGCAAGGCTTCCCAAGTCCTCACTTTAGAGAGGAGGGAGCACTGGCCTGGCCTTCCAGATGGGCTCAGGAGGGCTCTTGTGGTCCCCAGGCCACATTCTGAGGACCCCACTTCCTCAGTTGCCTTCAGGGTCCCATTGTCTGTTCTGGCCAGCCTCTTGGCCACCCCAGAGCCCAGCTGCTCCCCAAACACACCTACAACTGCCTACTTCTCGCCACCTCCACCACCCCGGCCCGTGCCTCTGCTGTCTCAGGGCAACTGCATCTGCCTCTTCATTGCTCCCCGCACCTCTCATAAACCCCCAGTCTGTTGCCCACACATAAGCCAAACCAAAACCATTTTATGGCCCAAGGGCCCTACACAAGCTGAGGCTCACCGGCCACACCAGCCTCCTCACGCACTGATCCCCTCCCAATCTGCTTCAGGCACTCTGCCTTGCTCTTCGCTTTCCAATACAGCAGGTTCATTTCCCACTGCCTCAGCCCTGCAGCCCTTCCCACAGCAGCCTTCAGACCCTACTTCACACCCACCCAAGAGTCCTTTTTTTTTGGTGGGATCAGGGTTCAAACTCACGACCTTGCACTTGCCAGGCAGGCACTTGTGCCATGGAACTATCTCCCTGGCCCCAACAGTCCTTTTTTTTTTCATACTACCTGTTTCCCTCATTTACAGCCTATTTGCACAGACATGGGCTATCTTCCCCACTACACTATAAGGTCCTGGCCTATTCAGCACCCCAGGGCTTATAAGAGGAGGCACCCCACAAATGCTGCTTGGTTTTGGCCATCCCGAGCCTCTGAAAGGCATGCACAGCTGCCTCTCCCCACCCGCTCCCACGTTCTTTTTTTTTTTTTTGCGGGACCGGGGTTCAAACTCACGACCTTGCACTTGCCAGGCAGGCACTTGTGCCATAGAGCTATCTCCCCAGCCCAACTCCCACGTTCTTAAGCCACTCACCAGCCCTCTTTCCTGCCAGGTTCCTTCTGGCCACTGCCCCTTTGAGCAGGCCACTCCCTTTACCTGGACTTTTGCTCTGGGTGCCCCATACCTTCCTTCCTCTGAGATGCCTCCCAGGGGTTCCACATATCCAGACACCACCTGTCTCAGATCAATCTGGAAAATATGCTTGCCTGCCTTCCTCTGCAGCAAAACTACAGGCTTTCAAAGGCAGCGTGGGATGGATGTGCTGTGTGTCTCAGCACAGCCCCTGGGCTGCAGAGCTCAGAGCAGGGTACACGGTACAGCCCACCCCATATTTCTCCATTGAAGCCCCAGAAGGTCCCTGCTGCCTCCCAGGCCCCTCAGCCGCTGTCACATGTAGACATTCTTCTTCCCTGGTGCCTCAGTGGAGTAGCTCCTTCAGCCTCCAGGAAAACCCCATGCAGAAGGGCACCATTCCCACCACACTCTACACGCTAAGAAACTGAGGCACAGAGAGGGTAAGTACCTTGATCTAGCAGCCCCTGTGGTTTGTAACTGTCATCTCCCAAGGGGCTTTTCTCTCTCCTGCCTGTCCCTGCATGGCCGGAGGCATCTGAGGTGAGCTCTGGGCATGACCCCTCCCTGGTTGCCAGGGAACACAGGAAACAGGTGTTCTCAAACCTCTGAGGAATCTGTGGCAGCCTTGGCTTCCACCCTGTCCCCCAGCATTGCTCTAAATGTCACCTTCCCTGACTGTCCTAGGAAAAAGCTGCAGCCATCTTTATCCTATCCCAAGGCCCTCCTGATTCTGGCCCCAGATATTTGTCCAATGGAGTTGCTTCTCTGCCTTTTCTGCCTGTGTTTGCTCTGGCCATCTCTCTGGCTAGAAAGCTCCTGGGCTATCCAGCTAGATGCCCGAGGCATCTCAGTGAGACATCTGGTCACACCACAGTTCCTGTAATAAGGCACACCGTTCCTCAGTTATCAGCCAGATTCTCACCTGTCCCTCTGCTAAGCTCTGCTCCTTACAGCTCACACAACCTAGCCTGCCTCATCCCCTGCCACCTTGTCCTCAGTCCCTGCAATGCAGCGAATCTGCCCATTCTGTTTGCCCATTCATTAATTTAACTGCTAAGCAAATCTTTGCTGATCGTTGTGCACTGTCACATACAATTCTAGCTTTGGGAATACAGCCATGGACATACACACGCAATGTCAGATAGTAACAAGGGCTGTGAAGAAAAATAAACCAAAGCTATGGAGACCAGCTAAAGTCATTGCTTTAGATACAGTCCCCACTGTGAGGGTTTTTTTTTTTTTTTTTTTTTTTTTTTTTTT
>PVKN010021296.1:0-15600 GCA_004027915.1 Capromys pilorides
CTTGGGTACATCTGCACTATTAGACTCCCTGTATCTGTCATGAGAGGAAACCCATAAGCCTTCTAGAAATTAGAGACAACAGAAAGGAACTGTCTGATTTCTAAAAGCTATAAGACCCCTCTGAAGCAAAGCTGCCCACCCAACCAATTAACCACAATTACGTGAATAATCCCAAACAAGAGTATAAGAATCACTTAACCAACCAGAAGATACACGTTTATATTTTAAGCTACCTCGTTTTGAGATGATCTGTTACAGTTTTAGCTAACTGATACAAAGACAACACCTTTGGATTTTGCTTTTTTTTAAATCCCAATTAACAGATAGTCACTGTCTTTTCATGAAAAAGATACAATTCATTTATATCTAGTGTTACATACTTGACTTGGACCTTTCGATGTGCCTTCATGCTTGTTGCTTATTTTCCTTTATTTTGTATTTTTAATGAAAAGAGTATAACCCATTTATATTTAGTGTGTCATGTGATTCGGGTCCTTCGGTGTGCCTTCATGCTTTTTACTTATTTCCCCTCCTTTTGTTTTTCATGTTTCCCTGACTGAATCTTTATTTACCTTCTGTTATAATCTACATCTGGAATGACTCCTAAATATTCATGTGTTTCAGGTGTGGTATAGAGCTTTTAGTGTTAGTGAGAAGGGATAACTTTGGTGTTCGTGAGAAGGAAGAACTCTAGGAAGAGAAGTAGTCACTCGGGGCATGCCCTTGAAGAGTGCATCTTGTCCCCAGAGCTTTCCTCTCTGGCTCTCTGTCTCCACCTCCCAGCCACCCTGAGGTGGGCAGTTCTGCTGTACCACACCCACCAGCTCTCTCCACCATGATGTTCAGCCTTACCACAGGTCCAGAAACAATGGGGCTAAGCAGTCATGGGCTGGGACCTCTGAAATCCTGAGCCAAAATGGACTTTCCCTCCTTTAAGTTGTTTCTCTCTGGCATTTTGTCAAAGAGACAGAAAGCTAACTCTCTTTTTCCTTTCAAAGGAGGACTATTTTTTCTGAAGTTTCAGGAATGTTTATCTCTCTTCATATGCAAATGAGATGGCAGCTCTGGACCACACCAAGATGCTTCCATTCTTCATTTGCCTGCCTGCCTCTACCCAGTACAATGAGACCTCTGAAATTCTTTCACTCTCTCCCTTTCTATATCCTCTTGAGAACATGTTAAAACCGTGTCTATTGGGTATTCTTATTGTAATGGAAACAATTCAGCACCATGTTTTAGCATTGTCTGGAGACCACCCTCTTTCTCTAGATTATTAATGTATTTGAAATTTTACCCATAATACTCATTCAGATCTGACTTTTCAAATGACCAAGGCATAATTCAAACTAGTACCCCTTAAAAACTTCTTTAATTATGTGCATAAGAAATGTTAGGGGAAGAACCTAACTTCAGACTTAGCAGGGATCTAGGTTCAAATAATGCCTAGAAATACACAGGGCTGTCTGTGTATTTCTCTTCTTATTCTTCAGATCTTTTGCTTTGTCATTAGAAATGTTTCACCCCAAGAGCACATGATGTAGTGTGGAGATCCATTGATCTTACTGCAAATGGTTCTATCCAGGGAGACATGGCATCAGGAATGAGAAAGATAGACAAGAAGACAAAAACTGGGCTAGGTGGTTGGTAGTCTGCCTGATGGGCAAGACTCACAAGTCAGCACAATGAAACCTGCATTTATCTATACCTTTTGCAAAGTTAGTAACACATGACACAGGCTGCCTAGTGACTAGAAGCTGACATTAACCAGTCAGGATGCTTAGGTAGCTTGTTTCCTTTAGGCACTGAAGCCCAGTTCCATTTACACACATTTGATACATTTCCTAGCTTCCCAACAATATAGCAGCGGCTATATTTCCTAGTGGCTCCCAACAATATAGCAGTTCAGTGCTCCAAGCCTATGTCTTACGCACATAGCTCTAAACATGGCTTAAGAAAAAATGTCTTACCAAAACCTCTAAGAAAAGACTTACAGAAAATCATAACTGGCCTGTTCTCAAGATATTGTCATTTCCAAACCAACGAACATGGCCAACAGCATTGAGCTCTCTGATGGGACATAAGACTGCCATGAACCACATAAACTAAATAAGACTATTCTGGAAATGTGAGCGGTTTGTCAAAGCAAGAGGTTCTGACTCATCCTCTGTACCTGGTACCCAAAAAATATATCAGAAGAATCCAGGAAATTCCAGAAGATCCTGAGAAGGTGACAAAGACTGGTGCTATAGGACCACAGAACTTCCAAGAGAATGTCAAAGCAAGGAAAACGTTAGTATCTTAGGTGCCCTTTCTTTGGCATTCCTCTGCTCAGACTTGAAGAACTGAAGCCATCCACAAATTCTAAAAAGAATTTTCAGTGATCTATTTGCTTGTTTTGATTTACAAAAGATAGATGTGAGCTTTGGGAGCCCATAGGGGGTGAGGGACAGAAAGAGTCATGCAGTTAAAATTCACTCTTGAATCCAATATTTAGGACAGATACAATCACGGCTTTCTATGTCTGGCATCCAGAAGCAGTAATCCTTAAGCAGGTCTGAAACCTCACTTGGCATATCTTTCTCAGCCTTGCCACTAGACTTCAAATTTAACCTGAAGATACTATTGAGTTAAGAGGAGGTTCTGTAGTATTTTCTTCCTGAAAGATCTGGCGATTCATCTCCAGCTTTCTCCAGGAGTACAAGATGACTCTTGTGGGGGGAATGGTGTTGGTCCCCTCACAACAGTAAGGACACTGCTCACCATATATAGTTGGGTCTTTCTGAGAGAGAGAAATAGGTCTCCTTCGTTCCATAACCAAAAAAATAAAAAATAAAACAGATTCTCACAAATAGAATAAGGTTGAGTTGTGTTTATTATTCTCAGCTTTCAGGCTGCATTGATTACGTCTAGACAAAAAAAAAATCTGTTTCTAATATACAGTCACCCCACATCAGGTTTATATACTTGAGCTTAAAGGAAGCAAGCGAAGTTATCTATTCTGTTGTACCTTATTAACCTCAATACACAAATTCTACAAATCAATAGTTAATTAAAAATGTAGCCCTGTCTATGGAGTTGAATTGCCTCACGTCCCTGCCACACTGCCCTCAGCATAATATTAAGCTAAAAGCATGCAGGCAACCCTCTGGGGTGATACAGACAGTAAGATAAACATGTCCTGTATGTGTCTACATGAAGATCTCAATTGTAGCATTCTGATTGTATCTGAATCTGGGGGTGTCCTGCTGGATGTGGTAGTATATGCTTGAATTGCATCTATTAGATAGCCTGATGCAAGAGAATCACAAGTTCAAAGCCAGCCCAGACAACTTAGCAAGACTTGTCTCAAGATAAAAATATATATATATATATATGAACGGTTAGAGATGTAGGTCAGAGCTCCCTGGGTTCAATCTCAAGTACCACGGAGGGTGGTGGAGCATGGACTGAGGGTATCCCATGGAAACAATGTCATTTGGTCTGCAGATCTCCCACATCATGAGGCCATTTCATGTCCCACATGCCCTCTGTGTACTCAGGGTTTGGGAAGATGCACCCATGATGACTTGAAATTCTAAGTTTCTATTTCCACATTTTTTTTCTGGGCTGAAAGCTTATAAATTCACCCTCACCCTGGTCTCCCATCCAAGCATGCCTTCAAAAATACAAATAGTCAAGAACAAATAAGGCAGAACTGATTGATTGGTCATTTCCCAGGTACTAGTAGGTCTGTGTGGATTTCTTTGTTTTAACTCCACACTCACTTCTGCCATAACAAAATCATATGTTTTACTGATAAATTCATTAGTACCTTGCCTTATTCCAAAGCAGAGTTAGAGTAACTAAAAAAAAAAAAAAAAAAAAAAAAGGTGCACGGGAAACCATTTTGTTAGAATTCCTGACTATGTAGAGTCAGTTCACAGCGATTGCTCCTGATGGCCTCATCTGTGCCCTCCACCTACCCAGTCCTGTTTTAGTTACCGAAGCACTCTGATTGGGGCAATCATTAAATCTCAGACCCTTGCTCTAGGGGTAGATAAATGACCCAAAGTGGCCAATCACAACTCTTTCTGGGGAGGTTAAAAAACTGTAGCTGAAAGAGGAAAGTCAATTTTTTCCTGGCAGCAAAACTGTAATGACAAATGGTCAAGAGACTTCTGCAAATATCCTCATCATGGACAACAGAAGATGAGAATAAAAGTATAGAGATGAGAGGGAAGGAGAAAGTGGATAAGACCGACCTGCCCCACGTCTGCTTGTGCCCTTTTCTTGCTTCAGTAGCTTGGATTCACAAGCCTGGAAGAAAACACCATAAAGAGGTGAAGACAGGACACCCATCACTGTGGCCTTTATTGATGTCACTGTGCACATGTTTTAAATGATCCTTTATACCCAACTTAGCCAGCAGACCTCCTTTCTCTTTCTTCTGCCTAAGAACCCAGCTTCCCAAAGAACATTCTATAATCTAAAAGATCAAGGCTCTTACCAGCAAAAAACAAAGGTTCTTGGTCCCTGTCTTTGTACCCTCCTCATTATAGACATGGGGAAAGACTCCAACCCTTTGTCTCTAAGCCAACTCTTACCCAGAAAACCAGGAAATCAAGAGCACTTGGCCACCCTCTCATGGGCTGCCTGGTGTTGGGTATCTGGAAACACAGCCCTGAAACTTGGTGAGTGCCAAGAAATATAGCCTCCTAGGGGGTAGAAAAGCAAGCTGGGTATTCAAAGACTAGGTAGAGGGAAAGGACTTGAGGGTCTCAGAGGAAGGGAATCTGAAATTGCCTGTGATGATATGTTACTGTAAGCGTGGAAGCAGAAGCTGGTAGTCTTCCACTAGTCATTGAAGTTGTCCACTTTCCCTGAACACTAAAGCTCACCTGCATCTGCCACAGTTCCTAGGAATTGCTGCAGAATTATTTGTTATGATCCTGGAAAAAGCCTGAAGAGTCACACACATGCCCAATCAAACCATAGCCTCCCAGGTTTTCCCAACGGTAAGTCACATATGTGAATCTCTTTCCAGGTGCCAAGGGCTTAAGATAAATAAGAGCTGTGCTAAGAGCTTCACAGGCATCACAGAATTTGATTCCTGCAATAATCCTATGAAGTATGTATTCTATTTTTATCTTCATTTTACAGATAAAACTAAGACTCAAAAACATTTAATCACTTTCACGAAGTGAAGAACATAGCCAGAATTCCACATGATTCCTTCTGACTCCAAAACCATGGAGCTGGATGGTCCTCTTGCCAGACCCTATCAGATTCTGTGAAGAGACTGACCCTGGAGTCTGCGTCCGCACCTTCAGGCACCTTCCTCCAATCTCACCACAACTGGACGTGTTCAGCACTGTTCCAAAACAGTGGCTGCTGGTCCCACTGCTACAACTAAGCCATCTAGAATAGCACACCAGCCCAAAGCCCGCCCGCATCCTCCACACCCCTCTGTACACACAGTGGGAACCTCTGGGATTCATTATCCTCATTACAGCTGACTCAGTTCCCCCAATCTCCCTCCTACCCAGACTCCCCACCAGCCCACCCACCCAGGGACACCTCAATATCTGGCAGCCAAAACTATTCACATATTGACGAAGGGTCACAACTATCTATCTCAAGTTCACGGGCAAGGTCTGTGTGCTGGGCACAAAGGAGAGCAGATTTTGGCATCCTTTCAGTGAAATCGAAGTACAGAGCAGAGAAGAAAAGGGGGAGGCCAGCCCTGAGGCTATACTATGTCCCATAAATGACGAATGCTTTACACTTGTGTCAGGAAGCCAAGGCCATAAAAGCCACAAGAGAATTAGGACAGTGTCCAAGGTGGTGATGTCATATGAGAACATCTTTATGCAGCTTCACCGCCTGGGAACAGGGCTGGTGATCACCTGCTGGTTGGGAAGAGGCCCCCCATGGAGCCTCCCAAAGTGGAGGACAGAGAAGAAGTGAACTCGGGAGTCATGGTTCCTCTGGAGGTGGCCAGAAGACACAGTGACCTCTTATTCTACATAAAAAAGCTTCCTGAGAAGGACGCGAGAGTAAACATTTATCACTCTAAGGCCGACACCTCCTTCAGCAGCAGCATCTGTCTTAAAGTTCATGTGTTGTCTGGGAGCAATTCCCAAGCCTATCTCCAACTGCCAGTTTCCATCTCCAAATACCCAAGAAGGAAAAAAGAGACCAGTTCAGCTTGGCCAATCAGATGTTGGCTCTCAGGGTTTTAACTCTTGAAAGTGGACCGCAAAAAGAGCAGTCAGTTCTCCCCCTTTGGGGAGTTCCCATGGGCTGGGGTTGGACTTCCCACTTCCCAGGCCTGGTCTAGCAGCTGTTAGTGGACTTCGTGAGCCCCAAGTGTCTTCCAATCCTTTCATTCTTCCTAGGCAGGCTTAGGTGCTGTCTCTCAGCCAGGAATCCTGACTGGCACATCCTTCATTGTGTCATGTTTTGTTTTCAGAGCCAGGAGTCCCAAGGATATTTCTAACAGTGGGAATTGGTGTAATTCTATAAAAAGGAACCGGAAGCCATTCAGACACTTGGCAGGAAGAAGCATTCAGAGATGCTTCAAAAAAGATGCAAAACTATCATGCACTGAGAGAGGCCCAGATTTGAAATCTAAATCCTCTTTCACGCCTTAAGGCTTTCACATATGCTTTTCCCTGGGCCTTTCATCTAGTCTCAGTCTAAATGTCTCTTCCTCCAAAAAGCCCTTATGAGTGGTCCTGATATGTGGGCTTCATGTTTAAGATCCATGTCCTCCAGTGGACCATAACCTTCCAGAAAGAGGGACCAGGGTTACTTCGCTCACTACTCCCTTTGGAGACTACCACAGCCTGATCTGTAATTGGTATCCCATGAAGACTTGCAAGGGATCTCACCACTGTAGGATATCTTCATGGCATCCATGAGGTAGCTGTCAGTATTATCATGACCTGTGTTTTCAGGTGGGAATCTGAGAAACAAGGAGTTTAAGGAATTTGCCATAAGTCACCTAAGTGATAGAGAATAGAGTCTGGTTCTTGAGTCAAAGTATGACTCCAAAGAGTGAGGGCTTTATGCAGAGTAGGTATTTTGATCACCTGGGGCAACCACTCGACAAACCACTCTATTTTTTTTTTTATTTTTTTTTTCTTTTTGAGACAGGGTCTCACTATACAGTTCAGACTGGCCTTGAGCTCACTTTTGTAGCCCAAGCTGGTCTCAAACTCACATCGATCCTCCTGCCTCAGCCTTTTATGTACTCCAAAATTTAGTGATTAAAAAATGCATCATTTGTACAGATCTGCAGTTTGGGCATGAAAACCTCACTTCTGTCCTACACAGCTGGAACTTAGTGACTCCTCAGGTGCTGGGGCAGGCCTGGTGTTACTGGAGGCACCCACTCCTGCGCATGGTCTTTTTTCAGCTGCCTTGGCTTCCACAACACATCCAAGGAGAACCAGGAGGAAGCTGACACAACCTGCAGAGTCACTCTGAGCCACAGTCACTGCACTCTCCTTGGGGACACAATCTCCAGCCTTCTTAAATTCAAAGGAGAAGACTTGCACTCTGCCTTAATGGAAGCGTGACAAGCTTTCTAGAATGTTTGGGATGGGAGATGACACTGTGACCATTTCAGAGAACACCATCTGCCACAGCAAATAATATTTCACATCATTTTCCCAGGGTGTCCTAAATTAACAAACTCAACTTTAAAGAACCACACCCAAGATAGGTGCAGTACATTACATTTTGTGTCTAGAGGACACCCAAAGCCTCATGCAGTCATGAGCAGGTGCTTTTTAGAGATAGCTGAATCTAGAGTTTGCAATTAATTCATCATCTACTGCTGGGATTATGAGTATGAGGGCTATATCCAGCCCATGGTGGGCAGCCTGCATACAACATAAGGGACAGAAAGAGGCTTGCTGTCCTCTCTCCTCCCCTTTTAGTTCTTGCTGCTTTTGCTGCTTCTCTGCCACACCATGCTGCCTGGGAGACAGCTGATCATGGGCTGAAAACTCTGCAAACTGTTAGCTAAATAAACCTGTCCTTCCTTAATCTTGTGTGTCAGATATATTGTCTCAGTAACAAGAGAAAAGTAACTAACACACAGTGGTACGTATCTGTAATCCCAGCCTTCAGGAGGCTGAGGCAGGAGAATCACAAGGGCAAGGCCAACCTGAGCTGCACACAAAGTCCAGCCTGGACTACATCTTGAGACCTTGCTCAAAAAAAAAAAAAAAAAATATATATATATATATATATATATATATATATATATATAGATATAGATATACGTAAATAGCACCCCAGCAGTACCCCAGGGCTTCCACTACAAGTGTAGAGAGAAAATCACTAAAGTGAATAAGCAAAAGCCCAGAAAGTCAAAACCAGCTGTGCAGGAATCAGGCACAAGGGGAGAGTGTCTTCCTCTATAATATTTGCATATTTTCACCTCATTTCCCTATAATGCCTTAAGCTGCACTAATTAGAAACTCATCTGAGATAACTAGTAACCAATTTAAAAATGTAAACACCTTGGGGGGGGGGTGGGCAACGAGAGGCCTCCAGCAGTCCTGTAAATTGGTTTCCCACGAATCACCTCCTGTCCCCTTCTGAAAGCCCCCGGCTATACCAGCCTGCTGAGGCACCTCTGGGTAGAGAGCTGCGGACAAGGCAAATAAAGTTCACCAGCCCAGGTTGGGGGAAGCTTGCCAAAGGATCTCAACAAGTGTCCTGTCAGAGAACTCTGTGACTGACCCCTAGCACGCCCCAAGATGTTGTGGCTGCAGCATTCACACACAGTCACTCCTGGTGGGCTACTTCTCAGAACTGCGGCCGTGGCACTGGCAGCCGGCAGAGTCATAATTCACACTGTCACCACTATCCTCAAAGCCCTTCTGTAAGCACTTTTAATCAACGCAACAGAAACAAACATTTGCTGAGGAGTGGAAGTGTTCAGGGCACAGCGAAGCCCTGCTCTGGTGCAGGAGGCAAAACCCCCAGCTCTCTGCATCTCAGGAAAAGCTCTGCTTTGGGTGTGATTGCCACTTCAGTGGCTTTTCCCAATAGGGTGAGCCTCGCTGTCCCTGGTAATCTGTGCTCAGAGGTGCTATCTATGAACCACATCATTCTCCATGGATATTTCATTGCTAGATTGTTTTTATTATTACCAGGAACCAAATTCATGACCTCATGCTTCCCACGCAGGCACTGCATCAACTAAATCCCCGGCCCCCATCCATGGACATTTTAAAGCATCCTTTCACTCTAGGTGAACCCTGCCCCTGAAGCCTCCCAGTGACTTTGAACTCAGCTGAGGAAATGGTCTGCAAGTGGATTTCAGAGGAGCATACCAGACTCTGCACCCAGCAAAGTTCCCTAGCTGTGGGCCAACGCTGCATTTATGATCTGATTTGGTTGTCAGTTTAGAAAGGCCTCCTCCTGGAAGCCTATGAGGTAGGCACATTTGCAATGTCCAAGTAACAGGAACCAAGATCTCAAAGAAGTTTAATGACTAGCCCAAGGTCACATGGCCAGTGGATGCTGGAGGTAGACTCAAAATCATCTCTTCTGCCCTCAAAACCTGTGTTTGAGATCCTTCTGCTAGTGAGATGCAGCAAAAAGCCACTCACTCTCTGGGCAGAGTTAGGGACAGGAAACACAGGTAGGTAATCTTAGAGATCTAAATCTGATGAGAAAAAGGAGCCTCTGGGAAGCCACAGCCATGGTCTTTTCAACAAATATGACTTCCACGATGGAATCCCAAGGATTCAGTTCACAGGGCAACTTGAAGCAGCCACAGTGCAAAAGCAAAGGGTCACAGGGTGCTCTAAGAAGAGTAGGCAGAGCAGGCATGGTGACATATACCTGTAATCCCTGCACTCTGGGAGACTGAGGCAGAAAAATCACAAGTTGGAGCCCAGCTTGGGCAACTTAGTGACTTAGCAAGAACCCTGTCTCTACAGCGAATGAGACTGGGCATGATGGCGCACGCCTATAATCCCAGCACTTGAAGGCTGAAAAACAGGAAGTATCACTATAAGTCTGATCTGTGCAGTGAGACACTGTAGCCCCTCTATTAAATACATTTTTAAAGAATGAGAGCAGACAGGAAGATACCAGACAATAATGGAAAGGTGTACAGGGTATTCAAAGAGTGATATGACAAAGAAAGGATTGTCACACTGGATTAAATCATCAATCCCTCAACATAAAAATAGAGCCCTGTCTCTAAATAAAAATTAAAAAAAAAAAAATGGTCTGTGGTTGTTGCTCAGTGCAAAAGCCCTGGGTTCAATCCCCAGTGCCAGAAGAAGGAGGAAGAAGTGAAAGAGGGAAATGAACAGAGGAAAGGAGTGAAGGAAAAGGGAAGAAAAGAAAGGAGGAGGAGAATAAGGATGGAGGGAGAGTGGAAGGTAAAGTGATGGGCTAGAGGCAACACTAAGCCAAATAAGACAAGAAGTCTGTCAGGGCTAATGCCATGACAGTGCGGCTGCTGAGGGGAGAGTAGCCCAAACTGACTGATAATGGGGTGCAAAATGGCAGCCAGGGATTATGGAAGTTTGGGGTGAGATGGTGTGAGCCTGATCTTAGGAGCCCAGACAGGAGAGAAAGGTGAGCTGAGGGAATACACAGGGGCCAGTGGCCAGTGAGCTACTGCTATGTCAGCCCGAAGTCCCACAGAGTTCTGGAATGGATGTAAAGGTTTAAGGAGCTTGAGGACAGACAAACCTCCCAAAAGAATATGCAGGTCTGTAGAACACAGGGGACAGGCAGGTGGAAGATATGTGTGATTAAGCCCAACCAACCACTAACCATCTTCCAATGGAAAATCAATTAGAAGTTTTCTCAGACTGAGAAAGATATAGTCAGGACCATATCTAAAGATCATGTTCAAAATAAAATAAATGCTGGGATGGTCTCAATTAAAACACTTCTTGCTCAGCTGGAAGAATATCCAGAGCACTTGCCTCAGCACACACGAGGCCCTGAGCTTCATCCCAGCACCATCACAAAAGAAGAAGAAGAAGAAGCAAGAGAAGGAAGAGGAGGAGGGGGGGGAGGAGGAGGAGGAGAAAGAAAGAAAGAAGAAGACTTTAATGCTGCTTTTTTAAAAAAACAAACAAACAAGAGTTCAGCTACTGCACTGATGCTGAAGCAATTTTTCAGCAACTGTCTATCAAACAAGAGCCTGATAAGACTCAAGGGGTGTCATACCAAGGGTAAGAATCCAATTTCACTGTTTATAAGAGCCTTTCTGCCAGGTACAAGACCCTAAACCAGTTGAAGTGATTTTCTATTGATTAACAGGCTGGGAATATACGGCGTGTTATTTTCAAGATCCCCTTCCCTGTGTCTTCCTGCCAGCTGTGAGTAATTCTCACAGAGTCAAAAAGCTCCTGACTGTCAAAATAAAAATGACACTAGGTCACAGAACAGGCAGATTATAGGTCAATCATCTTGATTATTTTTTAACTGTGAGAAGCCATTAATGTTACTGAATAAGCAAATCTGTTTGCATAACCAGATTTTTATAGGCTACTGGGAATAAAGGTTTTCCTAAGTGGATGATTTGTACAACGATAGCCTTTAGGTCTCCGACAGAACAGCTCTGATGAAGAAATGCTCCCTTAATTATGTGGAAGGCCAATTACCACGTTATAGCCACATTGTTTTGCAGATTGCATATAATTTTGCCATTTCCACAGCTTCTGCACTATAATTCTGGAGAAAACGCAGGCACCAAGAAGACACTTGAGGCACATTACACTGGAGATGAAGATGTTTTAGCAAATTCAATTTAAGCTACAACATTAAAGTTATTTTGTTGAATAAAACATAACGCAATAATGAGCTTGTGTGTGTCAACTCTACAGTGACAGTAATAATAGCTAGAGAGAAAGAGCAGCCCCCTCTTCCCTTCTTCATGCTCATTAGGGTAATAGATAATGCTACAGAGAGGACCTATCTCTAATACCTGCCTCATTGCAGGTAAAGGGCATTCCCTGCAACTGTGCTTCATGGCAAAGGGAAAAATGGCAAAAGAATTGATCTGGGAGCCATTCACACAGGTCTGCTACTTGATATTTTTATTCTCTGAGATTTCTTGCTCCCAATTCCAACCCAGAAAAGTCTTTCTTGAAAAACTCAAGAAACTATCTTTATATGCTTCACGCTGAGAGTGTAAAAGGGAAAATTTGAAGAAGTTGGTATATACGGAGGAAGCACGTGGTGGAGTACAGGTAAAGTCGTTGCAGTGTTGGGTCTCAAGTCTTCCACTGATTTACTGAATCAATGATTTCCCTCTTTAGGACTCGGTTATTATCTATGCAATAGAGACATAAGAGAGAGCTCAAAGCCCCTTGAAAGAACATTCCCTGAACCCATTAATCTGTAAGACACATTTCCCCTGTATTAATGGGAATCTTGTCTATATCACAAAACAATACAATCATCATCAAGTTGAATACATTAAATAACATTATGGAATTATTCAAGCTAAAACTGAGAAAGTAACATCAAAAGATAGACAAATTCCTAATAACAGTAAGAAATGTTTAGTACATCGCCAGAGTCAATGCTGTGACCATACCATTCCACTTCTTGGACATGCAGGAAGATCACATTTTCTAGCCTCTCTTGTGCCTAGGTTGGATCAGGACCATACAATGTCGTTTCTACCAAAAACAACAGAAGAAATCACTTCACTTCTGGTCCCAGGAAAGCAAAAGCAAGTATGAGTGCTTCAGGCCTCCTCTCTTCCCACCCATGTGCCTAAAAGTGAACAGCTGAGACAGCAGAATTAGAAGATAAAAACTTCAAAGACCTCAGAAATGCGTTGGCAGAGGGCCTCACGGTGAAGCTCGACCCTACAGCTGCCTGTGATGTGGGCGCTAAACCACTGAGATACTGGGTTTATTTGTCACAGGAATATTGCCTTGTGTTCCCCTGACACTTAGGTTCTGTGAGGTCCCATGGGAAGAAAAGGAAGGTAGGCTTTAACCATACTGCTGCTAACTTTGACTATAAACACAAAAGTAAAACTGCTATCTTAAGAAACAGAAAACCCACACTTCTTTTAAGCACATATAATACATTTGAAAAAATATCACATATTAGACCAATGAAATCTCAACAGAAATGTACTAGTTGCTTACCTCTGGCCCCAATATTACTTAGCATTTGTTTTCTTCATAGCATTTTAGATGACAGTGGTTGTTTATTAAAGTTCTGCTTTCATTGCAATCTATAGTTTATAAGACTATACCTCCTTATTCCAGACAGTTGAACACAGAACCGAATTATGCGGCACCACTGCCAGGAATCATGGTGTTGGGGCCAGGGGTAAGCAAGCACACAAATGACACAGGCAACTGCTTAGGCAGCTCTTGTGATGACATTCAGACAGAAGTCAAAGGTCAACTAATGAGCCATCTTGGTACATTCATCTTATTTTAACTTCTGTCCTCAGGTTGCCATTGAATGAAAAGACAATGATAAAAATAGAAATAATGTACATGCAAGTAAAAAATAAAACATTCAGCTGGAGTGAAAATTTGTATCTCTTGAGCTGCTTGGGCTATGTCCCCTCACTCAGAGCCTTTTGTTATGGCTTCTGCTTAACTTTCCCCATGTGGTCATAAGTGGGGCTTGTCCAGAGGTGGCTGGATCTAGAGTGTGTGACACTGGAATTGATCCATGGTGCAGTGCTAGGCTCAAGGGCACTAGGATGAAAGATCTAAGTGCTACCTGTTCTAAGTAGCCTGCAGAATACATAAGGGTTAAAATAAACCATGGTTGTCACTTGTTTGTTTTGCTACCTTATGCCTGCCACAAACCTTCTCCTCTGTGATGCTCCTATGCCATTGGAAGCAGCCAATATAGATTGAAACCTCTACAACTTGTGAGCTAAATAAACCTTTCCTTCCTTAACTTTGGGCATCAAGGAGTTTGTCTTAGCAATAAGAAAAGTAACTTAGACACCCCTCGCTGTGCAGACTTGTTCAGGTGAATAATCCAGACTCAGAGATAATCCAGGCCCAGAGATCCTGGAGCACCCACACACCCCCTGAACCCTTCTGCCCTACTCCAAGGGGCCCCCGGTGAGCCAACTAGACTCCCTCCTGGAACTTTGCTTCTGTGCATGAAGTGACTGAACTTGTTTTTAGTTGGCAGAGGTCGTAATTTTTTAAAAATTGTTATTTATTTATTTGTACGTTTCACAGTATGACATTTATCATGGGGAGTTGATACATGTACAAAATACATGTTTATTCTTTTTAATCCCTTCATCCCACCTCCCCTCATTCCCTGCTCCCTCCAACTCTTGACCCCCTTCTCATTTGCTAAAATTATATTTCATCATCACTTTTTTTCCTTAACTCTATTTCTCCCTCAGTCCATCTTTTGCTTCCCCTCATCCATTTGAGAAAGAGCTGAACTTGTGCATTACCCTTAAAGAAATATTCATGGTATGACATGACACCATTTGAATATATAAGGAAAGGAATGACCAGGATATAGTGGGCCTGGGTCTGCCCAAATGAACACACACAGCGAGGCAGAGACACCTCTATAGGCGAGGTGTTCAAAGACATTATGTATCACTAAATTCCTCAAAAAACTCAAAATGCTGTGTTTCTACTCATTAGCTACTCAAAGCCAGCTTGAGGTCATGAGCAACACCCCACAAAACAGGGATTGTTGTAGCTTTAGGAACCTAAGGTTAGAATCAGATAGACTCACCCTGGGTCTTCACAGCCCCTGTTCAGCTTGAAGCACCCATGCTGAGAGGGCATGGGCAGGGGCTTGAAGACTGCCATCCGGATGAGACACCCAGCCCCAACCCTGCCCCTGAGCCTCCCAGGTCAGGTACACATTTGTCCCTCCTCTGCAATGTTTTCTCCTCTCAGTTACTGTTATTGGAAAATGGTTTCCAGAATTTGGGTTTTGGAAATGTAAGCCGCAGCGAGACAGTGTTGGAAGTGTGTATGCAGGCCACGAACAGGTAAATGCCACTGTGCAAACCCCCCTAGGGAGTTTGGTCTCTTCCATCTTTTGCCCTTCTACATTCCACCATGCAGTGCTGCAGCAGGAAAGGCCTCACCAGACACCAGCACCTTGACATTAAACCCTCAGCCTCCAGAACTATGGGAAGTAACTGTTGTCTAAGACATCCAGCCTGTGGTATTTTTGTTATAGCTGCTTCAAAGGTCTAAGACAGAGAGAAACAGTGTCACATAGCACAGTGATCAGTCCCAGTTGCTCTGAGGCATGAATTCCTTTCTGATAGCTGCTATAACAGGTTACATAAACTCAGCAGTTTATACAACACTGTTATGATTTGTGTCTAGATGTCACCCCAAAACCTCATACAGCCATGGAGAGCAGGCTTTTCGTAGGTGGCTGAAACTAGAGCTTGTGTTTGATTCATGGTCCAATGGTGGGATTAAGGGTGTGAGTGCTATACCCACCCTAGGGCAAGTAACCTGCATACTGGATAAGGGACAGAAAGAGTCTTCTCCCTCTCTCTTTCTCTGTCTCTCTGTCTCTCTCTGTCTCTCTGTCTCTCTCTGTCTCTCTCCCTCTCTGTCTCTCTCTCTCTCTGTCTCTCTCTCTGTC
>PVKN010021298.1:0-15596 GCA_004027915.1 Capromys pilorides
TATAAAGCATAAACTAGAAGACTTCATATATAAATGGATGTATATCGAACATATACTCATAAGTGAAATAAACCAGACCTACATTTGTAAATATCATAGTCTCCTTAGTATAAGAAATCTAAAGAAGAAATAAAAATGGAAAGGCATAACACAGCTGAATGAAAATCAAAGACTTATAAATTTAACAACAAAATGACTGGAAGCAGAAAAGAGAGGAAACATAGTAGGAGCAAAACCATGCACTTACGTACACAGTATGAATTAAATACTGGTCCTAAGAACCTCCAAAAGGTTTCTCACATTGATGATAGCAACATGCAACACTAAAACTACGCTCGGAATGCATATCATTCTGAACTTTTAGATGTGTACTGCTTCTAACATAAGCTCAGTTACTGCTATACTCTCTCTCAAGTAAATAGTTGGTTAACAAAAAAACAAAAAAGGGTATTAATTGAGAATAAGAGTAGGCAAAACGCCATAGGCTTGACAGGCTACAATTTTGTACATCCTTAGATTTCTAAATGTCTGTGTAGGGCCGGGGAGATAGCTCAGTGGCACAAGTGCCTGCCTGGCAAGTGCAAGGTCCTGAGTTCTATTCCCAGTACTGCAAAAAAAATAAATAAATGTCTGTGTAAAAATATGTAACTGCTTTTATCACATTCTATAGAGAGTTATTAGTATATCAATCATTGAAGGAAAATACCAATGTCAAGCTAAGTCTAAGAAGTTTGATATTCAGAAGACAGTGATGTTAATTAAGTTCAATTACCTATGTTATAGAGTAATAGTATCATGAAGCTTCTTTGCTGGAGGGTTGAGAATGTAAGTTAATAAACCAAAAATTGGAGAAAAACAAGGGCTATGAGGATAGCCATCATTTTGGCTCTAGCCCTTCAAGGTCAGTGAGGACTCAGGACATAAGAGAACCTGTGCTGTAACATCCTATAACTCAGTGGTTTCCCAAATTTTCTGTTCAAGAAGATTATGGGACCTCAGAGGAATGGAATAAATGAAGTATAGTGCGTCTAGAGAGAGTCACCTAGGGAGAAAACATTCTCTCAGGCTTTCACAGAGAGCAAACTGCTCAAGCAATGGCCGTGACTCATCCTGATGGCTGACACTGACAACAGTTTCACAAAGCACTGTATATGGTTCCAAAGCTAATCCTGAGGAGATCTGACCTTGGAAAATACAAAAGATGAAAGTTTTGTTATACAGGTCTTGTTTTAACTTACCCTCGATCACCCAGCAGAAAAACTTAATTACAAGGCATAAAACACAGAGCTAGATTAGTATGATGAGCTGTAAGAGGCTTAAATCAACAGCCTTCAATATTGCCAGTTTCACCAGCAACCCACTGTAATTATGGAACATTGAACTATGTATACAACTACTTCCTCTTAGTTCAAAGAGAAGAAAATTTTTTTTTCTCTTTCTTTCCTTACCAATATCGATTAGAAAATTTATCACATCTACACCCTGTGCTCTGTATAACTACTGTGAGGACAACAATATGCAATGTGTTGATGATTGCGAATGTACTACTAACGTGTTTTGAAACTCTCATATTGTTATCTCTTATTAAAAGTAATAAAGAAAGACATGCAATGGAACTTGTACAACAGTTTTAAATGTGTGCATATGCTCTTTGCAAGCGGATAACCATTCTGGTCTATGGAACTATATCAAGATCATTCTACACAGAAATACATTAATATATATTTAAAAAAAAAAAAGAAAAGAGAGAGGGCCTGGGATGTAGCTCAGCAGCACAACAAGTAAGAGACTAAGTTTGAGTCCCAGTACAAAAAACAAACAAAAAAAGTAACACCAGGAGTTATGGCACATGTATATAACCCCACTCCTGGGAAACCTAAACAGGAGGATCACCACAAATTCAAGGTCAGCCTAAGCTACACAGTGAATTCAAAGCCAGCCTGAATTACAGTGTAAGACTCTGTCTCAAAAAGCAAACGGGGCCAGGTGTGGTGGCATATGCCTATAATCCCAGGACTGGAGAAGCTAAGGCAGGAGGATCACTGACTGTGAGTTCAAGCCCAGGCTGAAGTGCGTAGTAAAAGCCTATCTCAAAAAGTAAAAAAAGAGAAAAATAGTAAGGAGGCCTAACCACAGTGAAGATCTTCATATATGGGAAGGGATGTGATCACTTGGAGAGGAAACACAGCAGAAGGGGAAAGCTGAGGGATAAGGAGAGAAGCCAGGAAACAGCATGAAGGATCAAGTGAAAGAAGAAACAACCATGAAGGAGACCTAGAAGGAGCAGCCAGGAAGGTCAAATCAAACAAAATGGGAAGAGAAGTTTCTTAGGGACAAAGAGTGAGGTCCCCTAAGTCATATGGGCCCAAGGACCTGAACAACTGGAGCTTGCAAGGATGCTACATTAGGAAACTCTGAGGTCCCTCGTGGGAGAGGTTCCTGGATCTAGAACCATTTTGGTAGGAGATGTGAAGAGAAATGAAGTGAGGGTTGCTGTGAAGGTAAAAGGGGGGAAGGGGGCACATCATGCTCCTCTGACTTCAAGAGGCTGCCATGCCCTCAACTGAGGGACAGAGCAGAGAGCAAGTTCAGAGTACAGTTCTGAGCTCAACAGGTTTCTCTATAAAGGCCTTCACAGTGGCCAGGTCTCAGCTGATGATCACAAGGGAGACACCTAGAGGCCCAGAGGGTAAGGCTGGGACTACCTCAGTGTTGCACTGCTCACCCTCAACATGGTCCCTGATTCTCACCTTCTTACCCTCCAGGTCTGTAGATGTTAGCATCTCAGCTCGTTTCTCAATGATACTAATTTTATCTTCTAAGTTGTTAGCCTTGAAGATCTTAGAGAAAAAAGAAAAACAGAAAACATGTAACTGTTCACACTAACATATTGTTTTTATTAACAGCGCTCAGGAGTATGAAAACAGGAGGATCACTGTGAGTCTCAGCTGCACAGTGAGACCCTATATGGAATACATAAATTTTAGGATGTCTTTTTTTTTTTTTTGGCCGGCTCAACCCTGCGCTGAGGGCCGGGCTGATGCAGCATCTGGTGCTGGGATCAAGCTGTAGTCTTCTGCACCTGTCTAAGCTTGCCTAAGCAGGCATTTTAGACTGCTGAGCTATCTGGCCAGCCCAAAATACATACATTTTAAAAAACAAACAAATAAAAATAATAAAGTATTGTTTTGTCCCAGGGGAGGAAAAATGCTCTTGGGCAGAGGTGCAGCTCAGTAGTAGAGCACTTGGCTAGCTTGCAGGAAGACCTACATTTTATCCCCAGGACTAAAACCAAAACAATTCTCAAAGTTGCCTTCCCTGAGACTAGAGAGCTAGTTCAGTAGCTTAACTGCCTACCTGACAAACACAAGGTCCTAAGTTTGATCCTTGGTATTAAAAAAAAAAAAAAACAAAAAAACTGCCTGCTCTGAATTTTCTGGACAAATATCCCTAAAGCACCACTTTTCCTGCTTTGTGGAAACTCCTTTTGAGTAGCCTCTTACTGACCAGGGATGAGGCCATGAACAAAATGCTGCAGCAGCAAGACATGTCTCTTGCAGGTATATGGCAAGCCTTAGCAACAAACTTCAAGTTGTGGTGGAAGTGAGTTTCCCCTTAGAGAAGAAATCAAACCAATTTTGACAGAGAGAGATTCTGTCCAGTCCAGCTACAAGCACTGACTCCATGGTTGCTGGTGTCCCATCCAATTCTACAGTTGCAGAAATCTTAGTTTTATTTGGAATAAGAGAAAAGCCTAAACTACTTCAGGCACAAAAATCAATGCAGAATCCAAATGTTAACTTCTATTTCAATGCCAGGCCTAGAGTGCTCCCAGGCCAGCTCTCTAGAGATGCCACACCACAAAGGATGGTTCTCTGTGTACCAGCACCCCCCACCCTACCCCCCGCAATTCCTTGCTACCAATGTTGCTGCAAAGTCTCCCATTCCAGAATCAGGAAAGAAGGCACAAAGACCCCTTCATTAACTCAGTAACAATAATTAACACTTACTTTTTTCATCAGTTCATGGGAAGCTGTTGAACTCTCAATTGTAAATACCTAAAGAGAACACCACATTATGAGTTACTATAGACTACTTAACTGAGGAAGAAATTCAAGATGAAAATATGTTGAGACATTCAAGGCAGAAATCACAGCTCAAACAACTCTGCCTCTGCTCAATACCTACCTGGGACAGCACCCACACTGGGCACTGACCATGGCAAGGTGCCCAACTCAACTCAAGCTGCAGTTACTTACATGGCAGTACCTATCACCTGCCTCCTGCTGACACATGGCAGGCAGGAAAATCCCTAAGTCCCTAGACTAAGTACACTTACACACAATAGTTGTAGTTGAAAAGTTTTGATCAGAGCCATGCAACGCCCTAACTCAAGAACTGACCTTTAAAAAGTGAAGCAGAAAAAAAGAAAAGAAGAAGACAGAGACGAGACAGAAGCCAGCCTTAAAAAAAGAGAAATAGAGAAGTCAACCTTAGGAAGTCAACAAAAAGGCATGAGCCCAGTACCTGTTCTGCCCCAAGATGATAGGCCAACATGGAGAGCAGACTGCCATCACTTACGCACAGGCAGATACTGTCTGGCGTCAGCACCTGTGGAGAAAATGCAGGTTCAGCATGTTTTCTTGGTTTAGCAGGAGATTCTTGTTGGCAAACTGGAAAACTGAGAGAAACACTTCTCTTTCCCCAACCCACACTCGCACAGACTCTGTTAAATCAGTAAGGATCTCCTCCCATCCTCCCTACCACTGGCCTGGATCCTCTTGGCCCATGAGTAACCTGCTGCCACCTTACTCTTGTCTCCTCTCCCCACTAGTGCTCACTGCCAGGAAGGCCCTCCTTGATCAAACTAGAAGATCCAGGGGGGTGGGGAGACAGCTCCGTGGCACAAGTGCCTGCCTGGCAAGTGCAAGGTCGTGAGTTTAAACCCCGGTCCCACAAAAAAAAAAAACCAAAAAACTAGAAGATCCAGATAAAGATGTGCCCCATTTGCAAAAAGCCATCTCCCTTTGACAAGTTTTCTTTCTTTCTTTGTTTTTTTCTTTTCTTTCTTTTCCTCCTCTCCCTCTTTGTTCTCCTCCCCCTCCTTGTTCCCGACTTCCTCCACCAACTCCTCCTCCTTCTTGTAGTAGGGTAGATGGCAGGGCTCCTTGGGATGAAAAAACTAATGACGCTATCTATGCTATGCTAGGACATTGTTGTGATAGGGGACAATAGAGTAGGGGTAACTCAGGGGAATCCTGGTGGCCATGACTCCAGACTGCTATATTCAACCGGGCTGAGCCCTGCAGACAATGTCAGGTATTCCTTGGAGAGGAACTCAACAGACAAGTTATATCCTTTCTCCCCCCAGCAAATGCAAGCATGTGCACCCATGCATTATGTACTCCTATATACAACTCTTAAAGGGTCTAGGAGACCCCTTCCATACTGCTAATGACATCCCCAGGCTAAACTTGCACTACAAGCTGCAAGGAGCAAAAATTTTCAGGCCAGAGTTTCACAATCAGATTTGCATTTTAGAACATTTTAGAAAGGCACAGCAGCTGAGAAAAGGTAAAGGGTAACAGCAGTTATCAGGCTACCACAACTCCTGGTGACTACAAGGGCAAAATGTTCAGCAGGTCAAGTGCAGGCCATGGAAAGGCTCTTACAGGAACAGACAAAATAAATTCAAAATAAGCTCTATAGCTCTCTAGTCTCTACCCCACAAGGAGCTAGCAAAAAACAATACAAAGAAATATAACCAAACCAGCAAATCATAAGTAGAGTGCTAGATAGAACGTGTGGGACCAACGGGTTACACACTTACAGTCCTCAGTGCCTCAGCATACTGATCAGTTCTACTCTGATCATTGATCTCTCCAAACCGAGGCCGGTTCCAGAGCAAATGAGCCTGACAGTCACACACAGGTCGCATTTGACAGATTCTCCCATTTTCTTCAGGGCTAAAGAGATGAAGGACATGAAGATATAAGATGGAATAATTCACTAAACACCAAAAAGCATGAGGGATGGCACGTGGTCCTGCACAGACTTGACCTGGGCCTTCAACAGGTCTCTAGAGGGCAAGAGTCTGGACAGTAACTCTTCAGTGGGTACTGGAGGTTTCAGGGCCCAGAGACCACAGTTTTTATAAATGTCTATTCCAAATGGATTCTAGCAACCTTCACCAGTCTCTCTCTCTCCTGAGACTGATGTACCCAGTCACAGACCTTTGTTCTTATTTTATTTCATTCAGATATAAATCTACACATGCATGTCTCCTCTGGATCTATCCATGAGGAATTTATATCAGTTTGCTGCCTCCAAGGCCCAGACCCCACCCCTATGAAGGACAGGCATACCAATTTCTTTGAAGGGTATACCACACACAGTAGTCATCATGGTGGGCTACCAGGAAGAGGGCTGCACCTTGTACAACAGGCTCCTCACGTGGCAGGAAGTACACACACTGCATCCAGTGGTCCCGCCACTGAAATGGAGAACAGGGAGCCAGCTGTCACCAAGTTGCAAGAGCTATGCTTTTTTTTTTTAAACTTTATTTATGGGGCCAGATGTGGTGGCACACACCTGTAATCCCAGCACTTGGGAGGCTGAGGCAGGAGGATCAGTGTGAGTTCAAGACCAGCCTGGGCTACAAAAGTGAGCTCAAGGCCAGCTGAACTGCATAGCGAGACCCTGTCTCAAAAAAAAAAAAAAAAACCTTTATGTTATGGCCAGCTCGGCCTGCCCTGGGGGTGGGGCTGGCACAGTATGTGATGCCAGGAATCAAGCTGCAGTCCCTGTGGTTGCCTAAGCTTGCCTAAGCAGGCACTTTAAACTGCTGAGCTATCTCACCAGCCCCAAGAGCTATGCTTTTAATCCTAGGGCCAAAAGCATATTATCACTTTGCAGGGAGCCATGATACAGACTACAACTGACTACTGTGTCAAAGGGATTAAACAAAAAATTTACAAATTAGAGAAGCTAGTGGTACAAAAGCTTGCTAGAGCACTGACGGCCCTAGGAAGATACCATGTGGTCTTGCACAGAGGCTCAGAGGAGGGTACAAGGGCAGGTTCTGGCACCTACACACAGAGCAGCACCGATGCACTTGCTTCAACACACTGAGCTGTGAATCACCTCTTATTTGAAGAAAAGATTCTCTGGCTCCAAAACAAGATTTAACCATATTCTACAGCTTATAACACATCCCTTGTCTTCTAAGTGACTTCAAAACGCAAAAAAGTCACACAAAACCTAACTGGTACTTAGGCTGGGGAAAACAAAAGCTACTAAAGACATTTGGAGTACAAATTTTATTCTGAACTATATATTAAACGATATTATGGAGTTACTATTAATGTTCATAGGTGTACTAATAGCATTTTGCTTATGCTGAAGATTGTTTTATTCTTAGGAAATGTATGCTACAGTAAAGTGTCAGATATATGTAACTTATTTTAAAATGATTTAGCAGGAAAGTGTGTAAAGTGGAAGATCTGTACACAGAGAAAGGAGAGAGGGAGAAGAGGAGGGAAGAAGAGAGAGATAAAGCAAATGTTGGCAATCAGTAAATTTAAGTAAAGGGAATATCAGTTTTGATTACTATTTACTCTGGTTTTACAATTTTTCCAGATAAAAAGCAGAGAAGATAACACAAAAAGGTTTACTGGCATATTCTAAATTGTACAACATTATAGTGATTTATAGTTAATTCCCCAATGCTGAGGATCAAATCCAGGGCACATGCACTGCTAGCTAAGTGTTCTGTTGCAGAGCTATCACCTCACCCCTAGATCAGCATTTAATAAGCTATGTTAATCTTTACTACAAATCCTATGTAGGGGCCAGCGAGATGGTTCAGTGGTCTAAAGCCTGCTTAGGAAAGCTCAGGCAACTGCAGGGACTGCGGTTTGATCCCCGGCACCACATGCTGCGCCAGCCCCACCACCAGGGCAGGCTGAGCCAGCCACAAAATAAATAAATAAAGAAACAAACAAACACAACAAGCAAACAAACAAACAAATAAATAAATAAATAAAATTTAAAAAAAAATCCTATGTAGTTTTCTTGTGTATGTGTATGTGGAGGGGGTGCTCTATAAATATGTACATCACAAAATCATTTGTAGTAGCAAAAAATTAGGACCAAACACCCAGCAGCTCAGAAATTGGTAAGTATATACAGAATATTTAGACTCTTAAAATGATGAAGATTGATACAGCATAAAGCAAAAGTTAACAATTGACAAAAGCTCATATCTGGAAAGAGACAAAGGATAAATGTGGGTACTCAGATCAACTCCAATGAAATGTTCATTCTATCATCCTCAAGAACTAAGGAAAACTTGGCCTTGTGGGTCTTAGGAGCTTAGTTGCCAGGCATTATGGCACATGTTTATAATTCTAGCACTCAGGAAGCTGAGGGAAGAAGACTGCTGGAAGTTGAAAGCCAGTCTGAACTACACAGTGAGGCCCTCTCTCAAAAAAAAAAAGCCTGGCTACTGTTATGGCTTACGTCTTGTCTCCCTCCCCCAAGCCTCATGCAGTCACAGGGGATGGGATTTTTGCAGGGAGTTGAATATACAGTTTGTGATTAGTTCATTTCTAGTGCTGGGATTAGAGATGTAAGTAGTACATGAGCCATAGGGCAGGTAGCCTGCCTATAACGTAAGGCAGGAAAAGAGGCTTGCTTCTCCCTTTTGTCACTATTAGTACCTTCTGCCACTTTTGGTACCTTCTGCCGTGATAAATGGCTGCCCCTCTGTGATGTCACCCTGCCTTGGAGCCAGCTGATTATGAACTAAAACCTCTACAAACTGTAAGCGAAAGAAATCTTTCCTTCCTGGGCTGGCCAAACAGCTCCGTGGATTAAAGCACCTGCAGGCAGGTGCAGGGGCCAGAGTTTTATCCCCAGGCCTGCAGTGCTAGCCTGTCCCCCAAGCACTGAGACTGGGTGTGGTGGCACATGCCTATAATCCCAGCTCCTGGGAGGCTGTGAACAGTAGATCCCTAGGAGTCTGACCTAGTAGTGAGATCCTAAACATTCTGTAGACCCTTCCCTTAGAAAGAAAGAAAGAAAGAAAGAAAGAAAGAAAGAAAGAAAGAAAGAAAGAAGGAAAGAAAGAAAGGCAGGTATCTGAAATATCTATTTGAGGACTGGCAAGATGGTTCAGCAGTCTAAAGTGCCTGCTTAGGAAAGCTTAGGCAACCACAGGGACCGCGGTTTGATCCCCGGCACCACATGTTGCGCCAGCCCCACCCCCAGGGCAGGCTGAGCCAGCCATAAAAAAAGGAATACCTATTTGAACACAAAGGCTACAGGCTGGTTATGATATACAGCTCAGCAACACAGCACCTGTCTGGTAAGCACAAGTCATTAGTTTTGATTCCCAGACCCCCACACACACATACAAAAAAAAAAAAAAAAAAACCCAGACCATAAAGACTAGAAAATGAAAACCCATAACCAGGTATGCTCTGTAAAAAATATAGAATAAGGAGGAAAAATGTGGTTTTCTTGGGCCAGTGAGATAGTTCAGTGGACTAAGTGCCTGCTTAGGCAAGCACAGGGACCACCAGGGTTCAACACCCTGGCACCACATGCCACGCTAGCCCCGCCCCTGGGCTTGCTGAGCCAGTCACCCAGTCCAAGCATGGTGGTGCACACCTATAATCACAGCACTGGGGAAGTTGAAAACAGGAGGATCACTATGAACCTGAGCGGCATAGCGAGACCCTCTACCAAACACAAAAATCAATCAATCAATCAATCAATCAATCAATCAGGTTTTCTTAAATTTGTTATTTATTCCTACACTATATAAATTTATCTAAGACAGAAATTTATTGAAGACAGGTCCTTACTGTGGTCCTAGAGTGCTTCCTATTATCCTTCCCTCCCTCATTTCCCACACAGTGAAGCTTCAAGTACTAAGGCTAACAGCTGGTGAAAGAACACCTGGCCCATGGTAACAGAGGCTAAGTGGGATCCTAAGCAGTTTTGTGGATTTCTGAATGAGCTTTGTTAGTAGCTTTCAAATTCCTAACAGTCCAAAACTCATCACTGGTATAGAAAGGACACAGACTCATACTTAGAAGATGTAAGAGTGGATCCCTTCCATTCTTCCTGGACACAAGGCCCTGAACCCATCCTTGAGCTTGCTGAGGCTCAGTTTGGGTACTCCTGTATTATCCAGTATGTCTTACCTACATATTCAGGAGAAAATATACAATAGTGCCCTGAAGATATGCAAATAAAAAATACTAACATTTTGATTAATTATTGCACACAAGCACATACACACACACACACACACACGCATATATACACACATACATATTTTGCCTGCAGAAGGCCAAGAAATTAGCACACACTGACTGACACACATAAGTGTGGGGCCAGGCAATCAAAAAGGAGAGGGAAGCTAAGGAGTTCATAGGCCCAGCTGACTAACAGCAACCCCATGACAGTTACAGTCTTTTAAGCAATAACTCAGAAACTAAGGTGTGGGAGAGATGCTGTGTATATTTTTCCCCTTGAATCTGCACACAAGACATACCAGACAATATTCAAACAAAAACTCAGCAAGCTGTGTCAAGGAAGCAGTGCATGGCAGCTACCCCTAGGTCTTCTGACTACATATCTTGTCTTTTCCCTACCAGTGAGAGGATCATGTATAATAGAACTACCAGCAAATCAAAAGCAAAGCCAGTGGTAATACCAGACATGGTGCCTGTAGAACCCAATGGTAAAGAGGGAAGGCTTTATTACTTGGCCCTGAAACATCTTCCCTACTTATTCTTATGTTGAGTGTATGGGCTGAGGATAGATAATTCATGTACAAGAGAAAAAATTCAAATGACACAAGGGTTTACGGAAAAAAACAAGACTTCTCTACACTCTTAACCTCTTGGTGCCCCTCCTAAACATTTTTATCAATTTCTGTGAATTCTTCCAAAGATATCCTTACACATACAATATACTCAACTATATGTTCATAATAATCATATGCATTCTTATTTTTACTAATATCAATGCTGGCATACCTCAACAGTTCTGTGTCTTAATTATTGCTTTTATTTAATAACATCCCAGAAATTATTCTGTATCAGTGACTAAAGTGTTACACTAAAGGACATAGGATAATGACCCAGCAAGTCCTTATAGGTAGCTTTTAGGTGATTCTTTTTTTTAATTAAGTCAGGGCCATGGTGGGCAGCCCACATGTACATCTTTCTTCATTTCTGCATAATCTGCATAGCCAGAGCCCAAAGATCTACTCCTGGCATCATTTTCCACCAGGATGACTAGGCTACACTGTGTTGCACAGATGTTATGACAGTTTACTTCCTCTTCCTCCCAGCCTCACTAACAGTGTGCTTTCAACTTTATGTACTTTATCCACTCATAGGTGAAAGTGGTACTTCACTACAATTTATTATGGTTTCTGCTATTTCACTGTAGTTTGAAGTTGCATTTCAGCCGGGCGTGGTGGCACATGCCTGTAATCCCAGCACTTGGGAGGCTAGGGCAAGAAGATTGATGTAAGTTCAAGAGACCAGCCTGCGCTACAAAAGTGACTTCAAGGCCAGCCTGAATTGCATAGTGAGACTCTATCCCAAAAAGACAAAAAAAAAAAAAAAAAAAAAGAAGTATTTCTCTTATAAATGATGGTAAACAGTTTACACATGTTGAGAAATAATCTTCATTTTACATCTAATGCCCACTTTCCACTGAACTGGACCAGTGGATTTTGAGGCCACAGAAAGTAAGGCTATAGTTATGTGTTCTAAACTGATCTAAAGAGCTGGGCATGGTGGCACACACCTGTAATCTCAGCTTGGGAGGCTGAGGCAGGAGAATGAGTATGAGTTCAAGACCAGCCTGGGCTACAAAAGTGAGCTCAAGGCCAGTATGAACTGCATAGTGAGACCCTTTCTCAAAAAAGACAATAAATAAATAAATAAATAAATAAATAAGTAAGTAAGTAAGTAAGTCTGATCTAAAAAATAATAAATAAACTGATCTCAGCCTCCTGGAGGAGGGAGCTGAGATCAGAGAGTGGCTGTGGATGAGTAGCAAGTGGTACGGCTAATTCACCAAGGCTTCTCTGTTGCTCACTGTGACCACTGGTGCTGACCATAAACTCTCCCTAAGAGCTCTGTCCTACAACAGCTCACCTGTGCTTTTTAATTAATTTTATTTATTTTTAAGTCTTTTATTTATTTCTTTACTTGGTACAGGGTCTCACTACAGAGCTTAGAATCCATCTCAGCATTCTAAGTGCTGGAATGACAGACATGCACCACCATGCCCATTTTCAAGGCTGGCACAATCCAGGGCCAGCAGGGCATGAGATATCAGGATCAAACTCGGGTCTTTGAGCTTGCCAGGTAGATGCTTAGACTACTGAGCTATATCCCCAGCCCTAGTTTATTTTTGGAGTGCTAGGGATTGAACCCCTTGTGTAAGCTAGGCAAGTGCTCTGCCACTGAGTTATACCACCAGTACCCTGTAACTTAAAAAAAAAAAAAGCCAATGAGACAACCATGGTAGCACATGCCTATAACTCTAGCAGTTTAGGAGGTTGAGAAAGGAGGATCACAAGTTTCAGGCCAGCATAGACTACACAGTAAGATGGTGTCTCAAAATAAAAAAAAGGAAGAAAGCTGAATATGGCAGTGTAAAACTATAATACCAGGTTCTCAAGAGCCTAAGGGAGGAGGATTCAAAGTTTGAGGCCATGGACAACTTAGAGAGACCTTAGTGAGTGGGCTAAAAAAGTAGTTCAGTGAAAAAGCCCTGGGTTTGATTCTCAGTACAATATAAATAAATAAATAAAATAAAAAAGACTGGTAGCTGGGTGCAGTAGCACATACCTACAATCCCAGCACTTGCAGGGGCCTGAGGCAGGAAATCTAGACTACATAGTAAGACCCTGTCTCAAAGAGAAACAAACTAAAAAAGCTGAGTAGGGATATACTTAGTGTTAGAACATCTCTGGATTCAATCACTAGTACTCGAAAGGAAGGAAGGAAGGAAGGAAGGAAGGAAGGAAGGAAGGAAAAGAGGGAAGGAGAGAAAAAAGGAGGGAGATGGGGAGAGAGGGAGACAGGAGGGATGGGAAGGGGTGGAATGGATAGACAACAGAGAGAGACAGAGACAAAAAAAGAAATTCTTTGCCTTTGATAAGTCGTTTCTGGGTCTAAATTCTTGTGATCTCAGGCTCAACAAACATAATGGACAACTTTCCTGACCTACATGACACTGCTCAACTACCACGCCTCCTACCTGGAGTTCCTCTGAGTTGGAATGTCCCCAGAAGGGGGCCATGGTACACTTGATCTTCCCCTCAGGATCCATTTCAATGTCCCACCAGGAGAGAACGACCTGAGCTCGGCCAGATGCCAAAGGTTCAAACTGCCTGCTATGGCAGGCTGCTGAGCTACTAACTTGCTTGCTGAAGTCCACACTGTGGAAGAATATCGGGAACTGAAGCATAATTTAACGTCACACACTCCATTGATAAGCTTCTGTGACAATATTATCAGCAACGCTAGTTGATAAAGGACACAGCTAGGTTTCCTTCCCATGTAAAACAAACTTCCAAAGCCCCAAATTCCATCAAATGTCTCAAAGCACTGGTCACTCAGGAAGGGTCCTTGGTACCTGAACATAGGTAGCACACTGCTGAGGACAATGAAGTCAGAAGGTGGCACTTGGTTCAGCTGGATGTCATAGACAGAGGGTGCACCTGGGCACCTCTCCAGGTCTGAGGGAGGAATGATGACCTGCTCTCCACGGCTCGTCTGAACACGGACAGGAAACAGCTTGTTCCATGACCACATCCTTCTGGATTCCACCAGCTGTGCATAGACAGTTGCCCTGTGAGGCACTGCCTCACAATTCTCCTAAATTTATATTAAAAAGCAAAGAACAAGACAAAAAATCAGTTACCTGACCAACAGTAATGCTCATGGATCAAAACAGTCTACTTTTCATATTAGGCAAATTTAGTAATATCTATCACCTCCCGTTACCAAGATAATAAATTGTTTTCAGCCCTATGTCCTTGGGAAAAGAAAAAGGTTAGTAAATTTCAAAAAGGATATATATTATGCCTAAAATAGTTTAAGTCAGACAAGTGCCTAGTTACCCAGCACTATTAAATCCTTCAAAAATAACCCTGAATTGTCATCACGCTGATGAACTCCCACACTAACTTGGAAGAGAGTCCACATCTTACTCTGAAGCAGCAGTTCTAGGCTGGGCTCAGAGCACCCACTCAGAATAAATCTTACCTGGGCAACAAGACCAGAATCTGTTTATTACAAAACCCAAAGAACGAGTGTCCACCCTCAACTGACCTGACCTGCTGGGTTCACATGGAGCTGCTAATTACTACTGCCAGGTGGCTGAGGCTCTAGTTCTTCGACAAGTTGTCTTCCTACCTCATCCATCCTGTATCTTTTATAGGCCAGCACTAGAGATCCAGCAGTGAAGACTATTGCATGAAACTATAAGCAAAGGCCTTCTCTACCTCAGCACTATCACCTACCTGAGTCAGAAACCTCCCTGGAACTAAGGGATATCACAGACTGTATGCAGAAGAACCAAAAGCTGCACTGAGCCTGATGCAGCAGTGAGCACTGTGTGTGCACCAGCTGTGATGACAGCAGCACACCCGAGCAAGGCCCTGGGCCCCTACCTGTACAAGATGCCTATGTGCATGCTCATAGGAGGGCAGTGCTCCCTCCCCAATCAGCTCTGTGTCAAACAGCTCTGTGACCAGGATGTTGGCGCGGCATGGCATGTCACCATCTAAAAAGCAGAGAACAGAATCAGAAACAAATTAACAGACTAAGAAAAATATTTACAGCAAATGTATGGCACATATGATTCACAGGTTATTACAGCTACGTGTAATGGTGCACGTCTGTGATCCCAGCACTCAGGAGGCTAAGGTAACAGGAGTGCTGCGAGTTCAAGGCCAGCCTGAAGTGCATAGTGAAACCCTATCTCAAAAAGACCAAAAAAAGTCACTATACTAGAGGCAAATACATATGCTTAAGTATCATGTCTGCATTGGCTTCTCAATGGTTCAATAACAAAAGGGCCATGTTTTATATTTTTACTGTATATACATAGAAAACCATACAGCATATATAGCATATATGATACATACAATTGATTATGTATCTATATGGATGATGTATACATGATAAATTGATAACTGACTTAGTTCCACTAAAATGGGTGCTCTCTAAACTGCTTTATCAATTTTTCTATAAGTCGAAAATTGTAGGGGCTGGTAAGATATTTCAGTGGACTAAAGCACCTGCTTAGGCAAGCTTAGGCAAGTGGTTTAATTCCTGGCATCACATGTTGCACCAGCTCCACTCCTAGGGCAACTGAGCTGGCCTCTGAGTCTGGGCAGGAATAATGGTCTATGCCTGTAATCCCAGCACTGGGGAGGCTGAAAGCAGGAGGATCACTATGAGTCTAAGCTGTGTAGTGAGACCCTGTAACAACCAAATACATAAATGAAAGAGACAGACAGAGACAGCGACAGCGACAGCGAGGGAGAGGGA